>CM057820.1:74909787-74999787 GCA_030067965.1 Latrodectus elegans | reverse complement strand
CTACAACATAAATATTTGAAGAAAAATTGAGAACATATGTAATTAAATAAAAATAAAAGAAAGTGAAAAGTAGATTAAAAAAATTAAAATTAGGAAAGTTACTAAACTATGAAAGTTCAATAGCAGAAAAATGAGATGTGAAGAATTTGTCGGAAATAATTAAGGTTACTAAAAGGTGTTATATTTTTTAGAGCATTAATAAAAATAATTTTATTTAAAATATTTTTAGAGAATTGATTTAAAATTGATTGAATGATTTGACTTAATCTAATTTTAAAAATTAAAATATGCTTATAGATTAAGCATAAAATGTAAAATACATAAATAACATTTTATTTATACGTCAAAATTTCCTCCGATAGAAATAAAAAGGAGCTATAAAATCAATCTTAATATGATAAGTAGAGCAGAAATAGCGGTATATAGTAAATGGTTCAAAGCATAACAATTTTTATGATAAATTTTTCAAAATTCATGTTAATAATAAATATCTGAGAGTGTGTATGTGCATGCAGGTGCATGTAAAATCGATTTATTATTATTTGAATTGGTACGAAAGTTACTTTAATAAATTTGAATTCCTTCGTAAGTAAATGTAAATAAAATAAATTTAATGATAAACTTATTATCCAGGAGGTGTTTCCTTGAATTATTTAGATGTTAATAGCCAAATTAAGTATAATTTTTAATTACATATTATGTTTAACTAACAAAGTCGATTTAATTTTCTCAATGATTTTAGATAAAACCAAACTGTATCGTATAAATTAGAATTCTTGTTTTGATATGATAATATCGTATACCACATAGATTTTCAAATTTAATGAAGTATGGTTTCATTTGACACACTAAAGTTACTTTTTATTTACAATTTGTATTACTGTAATAGCCAGATGTTGAATATTTAAATGCATTTGCACGGCTTTTACAACGCGTATAAATGTGCTTTGTAGTTGCTTCCAATATTTTGAGTTAATAACGAATAAAGCAGGTTTGTGTCTTCTTATTATATTTTCTCAAGACCTGTCAATCCGAATGAACGTAACAGTACAATATGTATTTATCAAAACAATGCATTAAACACTAAAAATTATACAAACACAAGCAAAAATATTCAAAATAGAAGAATTCTGTTTTACATGTATTTTCAATAAATAAGACCTAGATATTTGTCTCTAACAATTTTTGATAAAAATGATCAAATTATCTTAATCTTTAACCACAATAGCATTAATTTATATACTTATCGACTCACTTCCTTTAAAATGTTTTCTTTATTTCTTAATTTTTGAGAAAGGTACTTGTTTATTTAAATATTATTAAATTTAAGCAAATGAAGTTCCAAAACGTTTTTATTCTTTTGATTGGTTTAATTTTATAGGCATTAATGCGTTTTGTCCAATTTTTAGCTTACGTTGATTGCACCGTGTCATTAACTTCAGCTGGTGCAGCTGACTGCTACACACCTACAACGAAAAGTCCAGCTACCTGTTACATCAAATGCCACAAATATGAAGATAAGCAACCAGTACCAAGAAGATCTTATACTTGCAAACATAACGGAAAGTGGAGTAAGCCATTACCATTTTGTGCGAAGGCCGGATCAAGTAAATATATTTCTAACAATATAATTAATATGATAAATTAACTTCAAATATAACTAATAATTAATATCGTTACATATTAAAAATATGAATTACGGGGGGACAAGTAGAGTAATTCGTTATCATTTTTGCGAAAAGGCAGTATAAAGTAAATATACATGCAGTTATACATAATTCAAATTCTACAATAAATATGAATAAAAAAGTCAGCATTAATTGATGCATAATTATTATTTAACATATGTAAAACATGAGAGAAAGAGGAGTAAGGCATTCTTTTCTGACAAAAAGCAGAATTAAGTATATGGGCACGTATACATATTCTTAAAAATTTTAATGATATAACAAAAATGGAACAGAAATCTCCCTTTATATATTAATACGTAATAATTGTTCTTATGTATTATTAAGTGGGAATAGTATAAGCTCTAACCATTCTGAACAAAAGCATATTTTAGGCAATTTAAAAAATATGATAAAGCATATTCAAAAGTATTATGTAATTATTATGTTCATACATAAATATAATTTAATATATATAAATAAAATTTTTATTATGAAATATTTGGGAATCAAGGTTGGGAAAAAGCAAAAACACGAACTCATCCACAAGTCATATTTAGTTGTTTTAAAAATATATTTGTTGCAAGAATGTAAAAATTATCTTCGTATAAACAAACCAAATACTATTGGAAAGTTTTTTTTTTTTACCTAAAATAAGCTTTATTAAGCCAAAAAATGCATCCTTATTGTAAGACTCACAAATGAAGAAAAAAATACGATTTTCATTCAACGACATATTTGTCCGTACATTCTTTTATCTATATTTTATAGATTTTATTTTTAGCCAGAAACTTTCTTCTTTATATGATTAAAAAATATGTATAAGAACTAATATATTTTCATCTATATAATGGCACACTTGTCATTTCAAAAATTATTTCACATCACTATTTCGATGATTTTTTCTATTTCGAAACATTTGCTGTATTTTTTACGGCATCTGAAAGACTAACAAATGTAAAAAATAAATGCATTTCAATTAACGACATATTTTTCTATTTAAAACATTTATTATAATGTTTCGATATTGTAAGTTTCTTATCATTAAACATAATTGCGTTATAACTTTTCTTCAGGCAAAATATTATAGACTCTCCTCAGAAAACCACTATATATTATGATTCACTTATTTTTTTTTTTTATTAGACTTTCTTATTCAAATTCTAGAAATATTTTTATTTTTCTTATGTTAAAAAAGCTATTTTCTCCAGAGTTTGTAAAAAAGTTCTTGCGTTTTAATATATAGTGTGTAAAAGGATAAAAAGTTTAATTTTTCTTTTTAAAAATTTATATGATTCAATTATAAGACAAATATAACATAGAATTTCCAGTAACTAACGTAGTGTTATGTACCAACATAGTCATTTTCAAGACGACCAAATTGGTATTTAATTCCAGGTGTATGTTCATTTTGTTTTATAATTTATAAATGAATTTCATTTGTACTTTATTGATGCTTTATTTAACTATCTGATATAGGTCTTACAGAATTTGAATTTTATAACTTACATATTTGGGGTAATTTTGCTTCGTGTAAATTTCGCTCTATGCAAATTACATAATTTCGCCTTTTTGTATTTTTGATTATTGCTCCAAACATTTCTGTTTTTGATTTGCTATCTATAAATACTCTATTTCTTTACTCTGAATATATATATATATATATATATATATATATATATATATATATATATATATATATATATATATATATATATATATATGCAATGACATACAAAAGTTTTTTATTAATATTTTAAAAATGTATAATGCTTTTACATCATGTACAATTTGTGTTTCCTAAATATATTATATACTAGCATTTTTTTATTTGTTAAACTCAAAATATAAAAATTATTACATTTTCTCTTAGCTACATACCTTTTCATATAAAGATTATATCCTGATTATTATTTTTTTTATCCAGAAAAATTTGTGTTATCTTTTTGCTCCATACAGAATATTAGCTTATATTTTCATCTCAGAAAATCTGTATTTAATAATATTTTTTCTATCAAAATTCCAGAGATACTTTTTATTTTGCTCATATTGAAGGGAATTATTTTCATATGTGTTTGTGATGAAATTCCAGTTGCTTTAATAAGTCACTACTTATTGGTGTGACTTACTGAATTGGCAAACATAAATGTGGTAAAAAACACAAATGTGGCAAACATTTTTATTAGAATTTTGTGGTGTGTAGAAATATGTATTTCTCTCTTACTAGAATTCATTATGCTATTAAAAAACAAATGTAACAGCTGGTTTATTTGAAAAAGCATTTGATTTCTGTTTTTGAAATTCTGTTTTTTCCTATAATTAAATTCATTTTCAATTCAATCTGCCTTGTTCATTCGAGCAAGTCGAGATCAAAAGTAGGTATTCCAGAAAGTTTCTTTTAACACACTTTTATAATATTCAATTATGAAGCAGTTTGATTCCATTAATAAATTGAAATACATTAACTGAAAACATTTTGTGCTTAGTTTTGAAAATATAATCCAAATTTTGACTTCCATTTTTATAAATCATTCCGGAGAAACTTTTTATTACTAACAATAAACATCTAAAAAGAACTATACTTCAACTGGTTATTATAAAAATGGTTTTAACTGCTGCAGTTACTTATATGTTAAATGCCATTAGGAAATTTTCAATCAAATTATACAGATATTTTTTAAAATAAAAAAACTCATATTTTCAAGTAAATAAAGCAAATTTGTAGTCATCTATATTATAGTGAAATTAAACGAAGTCTGCAAACATACTTCCCAATTTTGTTGTAAGTATTCCAAGCAATGAAGTAAATGCTTTACTTTCAAAACAGTAATTTTTTGCACAGATAATTGTTCATTTTTATGGCACAGGTGCCGTATAATCCATTAATCCAAATTCTGAGATTGGCGATTTTTTTTGGCGGATTTTCTAATGTATCTGGTAATTTTGTTTTTATTTCGTCATACATATGGAGACCTATAATAATTATGCAAAAAATTCTATTTTGGTACATCCTTGTGCTTACGTTATCGCATACGTCACGATACGTCATCTTAGCAACATTTCTTCTTCTCCAAACAAATTCAGAATTTGGAATTATGGATTAAACGGCACTTGCGCCATTTTTATATTGTAATACGCATTAGGAGTATATTCTACATGTATGCTGTATATTTATTACTAAGCACAAATCATTCTTTTACTATAGCCATTTACTCATTTTTACATAAATTTTAATATCAGCTGTTTGACTTATATAGTTAAAAGTAACTTATATGTTTTTCAGATATAGCTCTTGTTGATCCACCAAAAGAATATATATGAAGTAGTGAAATTGGAAAACAAGAAAACCATTTATCAAATGAGGCTTTTCAGTTTGATCAATTTGTATTGATTTTTCTGTTTCTTACATCACCACTCCTTATAATGCTTTCTATTTATTAATTTGAAAGTTAAATTTATTTTTAAATGTGTAAAATACAAATGTAGAGCAACACATTTCTGCCTGTTAAAGAATGCTACCATTCCGCTCGTTAAAATGTTTCAATAAAATATTTAAATAGTATTTATAAGCTTGAGTAGTTTCTTTTAATTAAAAAGATTCTAAAATTAAAACTGTATATGTTGAAATAGGAATTAAATTTAAATGCTATTAATTAATTGAAAATATTTAAAAAAATTATGAGACATATGGTTAAATTTATTCAAGAAATATTTTTAATCTTCGTCTTGTTTAGAGCAGTTTAAACACATTACAAATATTTATGTAAGATGAAATCCGTTATTGTATTTTTTACACAAATGTAAGAAATATCTGTTAATTTTTAAATAAAACCAAATTTTCCTTTTAAAATTTAATCCTAACTTTGAGTAACATTTCGTTATATATTCAAGCCCTTTTTCTTGTGCCCATCAAACTAGAAAAATTCGTTCATTTGATTTTATAATAAAAACCATACTTTTTTGCAATTTTTAAATTAGTTATTAATATGATTAAAATTAGCATAATAATAATAATAATAAAAGTAAACTCTTTTGGGAAAATTACTACTTGATCCAATCTTAAAGCGCATTAAAATTAATGTGAAAAAAATTTTTATAGGCAAACTTTTTATTTATTCACATATATTTAATTTTACTATCATTTATATGAATATAAAAACTTCTCTTTTCCATCGATAACAATAAGAGGGTAGAGATATTCTGCGTGGGAAAAAATGAATCAATTTTCAATACAAAGTATCAGGTATCCTCAATTTATAAGAAGAACATAATAGGAAAGCAGAAATGTCAATAAGAAACATCAATTTCCAGTCAATTATGGAGTATCTGAAACCTACCGCAAACAAGAATATCAAAAAGCTAACAAGCGACGGAACATACCAGGAACGTCAATAAGAAAATAACAGATAATCTTTTAGGTAACTACGAGGGTTGCTATTTATATTTCTGGCCTTGGCAACAGTAAGTGTTGCTAGGCGACCGAAGACGATTTTAATCGAAAGTTTGATATTTTTAAACATAAATTCAGCAGACGATTTACCATTATAGCTTTATTTGTGTTGTTGACAGTAAATTGAAAAGTTCTTCTCTGTCAAAAAATGGAATTGAATCGTGAACATTTTCGTGCCATTATTTTTCATAACTTTCGACGTGGATTGTCAAGACAAGAGTGCTTCGATGAACTTAATTTCTTTATACAGCGATAAAGCGCCATCCTACAGCACTGTAAAAAATTGGTATAACGAATTTAATCGTGGTCGATGTTCGATCCAGGACGAATCCCGTGCAGGTCGTCCAAAATCCGTTGTTGTGCCAGAAAAGATCAATGCTGTGCGTGAACTGATAAAGCAAGATCGTCATGTGACATACCGTAAGATAGAGGCGTCTTTGGACATTAGTATGACTAGCATCAATAAAATATTGCATGAACATTTGAGCGTAAAAAAAATTTGCTCGCGTTGGATCCCGCATAATCTGACAAACGCTCAAAAAAGGCTCGTGTCGATTGGTGAAAGAAATGTTGGAAAAATACATTCAAAAAGGTACATCAAAGGCTGTGTATAACATCTACACAGGTGACGAATCATGGATCTATGCATATGAGCCGGAAACAAAACAGCAATCAACTGTATGGGTCTTCCAAGACGAGGCAAAACCAACAAAAGTTGTTCGAGGAAGAAGCACATCGAAACAAATGATTGCCTGTTTCTTCGGCATTAACGGTCATGTGGCAACAGTGGCGTAAGAGCAACGCAGGACGGTCAATTCTGAATGGTACACGACCATTTGTTTGCCAGAAGTCATCGGAGAAATTCGAAAAAAGCAGAAGAACAGGCGAATCATTCTTCATCATGACAATGCGAGCTCTCACACATCGACTCAAACAAAGGCATTTCTGACGGAGCGAAAGATCGAACTGATGGGTCATCCGCCGTACACCCCTGATTTGGCACCCAATGACTTCTTCTTATTCCCACACATCAAAAATAAATTACGTGGACTACGATTTTCGACCCCCGAAGAAGCGGTTGATGCATTCAAAACGCATGTTTTGGAGTTACATCAATCGGACTGGAAAAAGTGCTTTGAAAATTGGTTCAAACGCATGCAAAAGTGTATTGATCATCATGGAGAATATTTTGAAAAACAATAAAACCAATTTCGATCCTACTTATTTGTTTTTTCATTATTAGGCCAGAAATATAAATAGCAACCCTCGTACACGGTATCTGAGGTCTTCCATCAAGGGAAATATCAGTAAGTCGGAATCGAATAACAAAATGAAACCTTAATAAAAGAAGAAGCATATTTATTTTTAGTTAACTACAAAACAGGAATCTCGCCGATAGTAACGTGCACACATAATAATTATGGTTCTGAAGTGATAAAGAATTGAAATAAATTTCAAAAGTATGAAGATTGCAATGACTGTTACAAAAAAGATACATTTCAATAGGATTTTGTTCGCTATTGATAAGAGAAACCAAAACTAATAATTTATTTAATTTGTTAACTTAATTTCTGTAATTTAAATCATTATGATTTGATATGGATACTACATAATCATTTATACAGGAAATGCCTTTTATACTTGTTTCTATTATTTAATTCAATTAAAAAATTCACACCTTTTAAAAAAGTCGTTATCATATTTGAAGAATAATATCTTTCAGTGAAGTTGCAATAACAATGTGATAAAAAATTTGTCTTCGACATACTACTTTAAGATAAAATGTTATCATTTCAAATGATATAATATTAATGGTTAATTGCTTATATATTTCAATGAATTGCTTATTAAAAGATTTTTTGCAATGCTAAATTGTTTATAAAAAGTCTAAATGAAATTTTTGCAGTAACATATATTGTTAGAAACAAAAAATAAGATGAATTAAAAAAAAAATCAATGATTTTTTTGCTGAAATATTCTAAAGAAAAATAACATACTCAATTTGAAATAATTTTAGAAATAAAAACGCGATTTCTTATGTAGTTATATTATAAAATAAACTTTCATTTGAATATTTATGTTATGATATTATTTGACAATTTGTGCGATACAAACAAATAATCTGCAGCTAATACTATGCAAATATTACGTGTGATAATTTTTTAAATTGCTTTATTAGTCACTGGAATTTTTGCGGTTGATAATTTATCAAACTATCAGTATAATTACGTATTTGTTTTCAAAGAACAATTAAAAATTATAAGTTTCCTCAAATGCAATGAATTAACTGGTCGTCCGGATAGTTGCTCAATTATCTAGTTGCTCAAGCTGATCTAACATCATTCGCTAGCTTGAGCAACTAGATAAACTTTGGCATTTGTGCATGCTGTAAGGACCAAGGATACATCTAAAGCTTCTTGATACTATGCGGAGGTGTGTAATAGCGGTTATAGTCAAGAATAGCTGCCTTCCTAGCTCCTATTTTTTTCATCATCCACACTTCACACTGTAGCGCGATATAATAGCCGAAATGACACCAAACTTGGTATTTAGACTAATCAAGACACAAGAAAAAGAATTCCGCGAAAAACTTTTAGTTCCCAAAATCGCCGCTAGGGCACTTTATGGTGTTTTACAATGTATAAAATGTGAGAAAAGAAAAATACTAACACATATAATCGTGCAGTTAAATTATTAATGTTTATTTACTACATTAGCTTCTACGGTGAGGAATTTGACCACATTCAATGTGAGCACTGTTCTAAGAAATAACACCGTGTATTCTGTGCAGAACGTTCTCCACAGCCATACATAACAAATCACGAGGAATACTCCACATTGCCTTTGTTATGTTGTCCTTTAGAATAGACAAGTTTGATACTCCACTAACATTAACTTGAGATTTTAAATGATCCCCGAGCCAAAAATCACATATCTTGAGGTCAGGGAAACATAGTGACTATGCAACTGGAAAACTGCGACTTACGATTCTATCACCAGTGAAGTTTTGGAGAAACAGCTGCTTTACCTTATTACTAATGTGTGGCGGAGTACCATTCTGCATGAAGATTGTCTGTTGGAGACAGTCTCTTTACTGAAGTTTGGAACGAATGGCAAACGTTTGCAGCATTTCTTAGTACTTTTCTACATTTACGGTGCACGTTTCAGGTCTTGTCGGAGTGATAGTCGTTTTTGTAAGCTACAGCCTTACCATAAAACGCTTTAGAGGCGATTTTGAAACTATAAATTTTTTTACGGAATTATTTTTTGCATGTTTTGATTAATCTAAATACCAAGTTTGGTGTCATTTTGGCTATTAGATCGCGCTACAGCGAGCTCCAAACAATGTCACTTTGACAAAGATCACGATGTATAATCTACTTTAATTCTATATCATACTTCATAAGCAATAATTACTAAATAAGGGTTGCCGGCCAATCTCTCAGCAGTATCTGGATATTTTCTGTTAATGAGGGATTCGGAGGTGACGCAGGTAGGACAACAGTCGAATCCTCTCTATGTTAAGGAAGGTCAGAACAGGGGAGGGGTGAGATGTGTTCTTGTATTATCTTGTTGAAATTAGAGTTTCGAAGTTAGGGTGCAACTGTCTTCCTTCAGATGTGTGAAATGTATCTATCGCTGTTCAAATTACCATCTATCCGAACTAAAATACCCAATATGGTTGCACATCACACTTGTTTCGCTATAAGAATATTAAATCAACCAATCAACGAGCACTAACTTTGAAATTTCCAGAACCAAAGACTACCAGAATTCCTATCAAAACTATCAGAAGGTCGTACGCATAATTGATAATCGTCTATATTGGGCCTATACCCACATTTGTTTCTGGCCGCGTAAGAGTAATCGCCTGTGTCTATCCGAGCTGTTCTGAACATCATCACACTGTACAAGCGAATACAAAACATGCTGCAAACAAGTCCATTTCTTGATTTAAAAACCCGTATAATCATGATATGATTTTGATTTTCAGGACTCATCTCACAATATACAATACATCACTTCTTTGGAAAGCTTGTCATGACAGGGCATAGAGATAATTCATGCCATTCAGTGTCTGTCATCTACTCATCGAATCCATACTTGCATGGCAGTAGTTGGATTTCGATCAGAGAGAGTGGCAACAACGTGCTGGAAAGCATTTCTTCTTTTTATACGAGTAATAACAAAATATAAAAAACAATTCCGACTTAATAAAGTGTTTTCATAGTGAGAAATTCAAACCCCAACCTTTCTTTTATCTAGCTTATATCTTTTATCGCTCCTCTATCATTTAAATGCACTGAAATGCTAATCATTAGCGCAATTCTAATCTCTTCCTTTCATAAAATTTTGAAATTCATAAGATCATTTTTTTTTTTTGGTGCTGCAATTTTGATGAACCACAATGTGTAGTGAAATTTATTCTATTGAATAATAACTGACGTTAACAGTTTCATGACTATTCTAAATAATATAATTCAAATAAATTTACAGGTTAATATTACATAAGCTGAATAATGATCAAAATAAACTAAATAAAATTATGAGAAGTATACAATATTGCATTGAAAATTTTTTAACAGATTTTCATTTTCATTAATAATGTATAATTTAAAAGTAAATTGCAGCATATAATAGAAGACAACATTTAGTGATGTGATTTAATATGAAGTAAACAAAATGAGGATAATAGACTATTTTTTTAACAGTAGAAACCTTTATTTTTTCACTAAATATATGCACATAACATTATTTACAACATCGAATAAAATTATGTTTACATTATACTTGAGTTCATAGTTCTTACATATAAAATTGTAATTTATTTCATAAATATGACACTTCCGTTTCAACATTTTTTATTGCACTTCGTGTAGCAGTCAGTGTTTACAGTTGCACGCACAAACTACCCACTTCGTAGTTTATATGTGCAACATTTTTCTTTATAGCAGATGGTTAGTATTTTACATATAAGCAATTTTTTTGATAGAAATCACCAGTAAAAAATAATATATTTTCAAAATTTTAGTTGTTCCAAAGCTGTGATATGATTTCAAATTACAACTTGACATAAGTGTTCTGCAATTGTCAGTGAGAAATATTTTTTTAAATTCTTCGAAAATGCCACAAAAATAGGATAGATGTTAAAAAATAAAATATTTTAACCATTATCAGATGTTACGTATGTATTCGATGTTATGTTTTGCAATTTTAATTAATTTTGATGCATTTGGAGAACACTAAATTCCTATCACAGCTTATCAGCGAATATCCAAAGTACGCCTCTCAAACATAAAATATCTCTGTTTAGAAGTATGGAAATTCGTACATGTCTTATAAAACATCGTTGTCAGAATCTGCTGAAACACTGTTATTTTGTTGTGAGTTTGCAGTAGCCAATTTTACTCTAAAATTATAGTTTGTACATTGACTACACTGATAAAAATCAGGTATTTCGACACCTTATTTATCATCCAGTGATTTATTGTCGTCCAGATCTGGTGGTGCTGGTCCATTATCTCCAACTGTCGTCCTGGTGATGTCTAAATTATCACTAAGAGCAGCAGAAGACAACTGACAGTATGAAGTGCTGAGAAAAGGTGCGAATGCGTGTGCTGACGGCAAATAATGCGCAGGCCACAGTCCTTGTCTTTGAGCTATTTTCATTCTAGCTGTTAGTTGTTTCTTCCATTTCGTTCTAAAGAAAAAATAAAATAATTTTAGAGTTATTGGGTTCATTATTTATTACATATGTGTCAAAAAATTAGTTCTAATCACTTTCTATGGAGTTGAATTATTGATACTTTCTTAATGATACAAATCTAAAACAACAATATGTTTTTTCTTCAAGGAAGCATATAATTTTATTTAAAAAATGGATTATTGCATTATTTTGTTTGGTAATTTAATGTAAAACAATATTTTATTATGTAAATGGGTGAATAAAATTTTATGTCCTGAAACAGTACACTAAAATATTTAAAAAAAATTTCTTAAATAATTACATTTTAAGCTTTTTTGCTCAAACCATTTATCAAATAATACTAAAAATTATACAGTTAAATATAAAGAAAAATTAATACCATTGTAAAAGGATCTCTGTAATATGTTTAAATGTAATATGTTTAATGTAATGTTTAATGTCTCTGTAATATGTTTAAATGTAATACTCTTAATGTAATATGTTTTACTGTGCTAAAGGTGATGGAATCTCAATGAAATGTTCAATAGATGTTACTATTACATCTCCAAAAATTAATATTTAGTGGTAAAATTATAGCATACATTCCTGCACAGTGATAAAATGTTATGAAGACAATTAGTTGATTTATTTTGGGTGGTTCTTTTATAAAATTGCAAGAAACCAATATTTTCCAAAAAGATTAGAAGATAAATTCAAAAATAAATATTGGAGTTACAAATATAATACTTTAATTTTTAGCATTATAAGGAAAGCATAGAATATTGTTTTAAGATCAAAAATATATCGAGATAAAGCACATAGAAAAAAGCGTTAAAACAGAAAATTTGCATAAAATAATCACATGAAATGATATATTTTGGAAACAATAAAACAAGATTTATATCGATAAAAAAATATAAATCTTACAAAATATATAATAATGCCTTGTTAGCTAACGGAATCTCCATTAAAATTTGAATGTTAAATAACTGTGTGTAAATTAAATAATCAATTGTGGCTTAAAATATGCAGGTGATATTTATCAATCATTTAAACAATGAGATTTTTAAAGTGTGTGAGTTAGATTTAAATCAAAAATAAGTTTTTGCTGTTGATTCACAAAATATTCATGCATGTCTTACTTGTATATTATATATATATATATATACATACATACATACATATACGTATATACATACATACACGGCGCGCCATAAATTCGTGCAAACTTTAAAAATTAATTAAAAAAGCACAAATGATATTAAAAAAGTGTGGTTTACACCAATGGCATCAAAATCATCATTCTTTTATCAACAAAAAAATTAGTTCAAAACATGGCCTTTTGGTGGCACTATGGTGCCTACATGAATCTGATTTATGCAAATCAGGTTGATAATAAAACACCTGAATGGTCATGGACACTTCATTTGATGCCGCCTCCTCAGTAAAAACATTTTTTTGCGAGTCAAGTCTGTAAGATCAATCGGCCCCCATGATCACCAGATTTGACTCCTGTAGATGTTTGGCTGTGGGGTTATTTAAAATGTCTGGTGTACCGGTCCGCCCATTCCACCCTGGCGGAACTTAAAGAAGCTATTCAGCAGATCGTGTATGGGATTCCTCCAAACATGGTGTACTCAGCTGTCACAAGTGTTGAGACTCGCTCTACTTGTGTCATACAATCTGCTGGATGTCATATTGAACAACTTCAGCTTAAATAAATCTTTGAAAATCCAGAATTGTATTAGTATTATGTTAATTTGCTTAAACATTCATCACCAGCGCCACCTATTGATCATTTTTTAACCAATATTTTTGTTCTTAAAAAAATCCGCCTTTTTCGTGATGCCATTCCTGCAAACCACACTTTTTTAACACCATTTGTTCATTTTTAATTAAGTTTTAAAGTTTGCACGAATTTATGGCGCACCCTGTATATATATTGTCTGATATAATATGTACATTTACAAGAGTATATATACTATTAATATTAATTTCAATACAATATAAATATATCAAATTTATAAGAAAATACTAACCTTCTATTTTGAAACCAAGTTTTTATTTGTACTTCTGTTAAATTTAAAGCAGCTGAAAGTTCCATTCGTTTACTGACACTTAAATATTTGTCTACCTGCAATAACAAATATAAATCAATATAAATGAATTTAATTGATATTCATTTACTGATATTTTTGTTGAATTAATTATGCTACTCTATTAAAATGAAAAAAAATCCCCATGTATCTTAGTGTAAATAAAATATTTTTTATTTAAGAGTTTTGCTTCTGAATTAAGAACATTTGATCCTAAATATTATTAAACATTTTTATAAACTATTTTTATTATTAAATATTAAAATAAAGATTTTATCTGACAGTGGAAAATTATGCAACATATTTTAATAAATTAAAATGTTTTTGCCATTAGACATTTCATATCTCTTAATAGAGAATGATTTTTTAAAAAATATGAAACACATATAATATTTGAAACAGCAAATTTAGAAACAGCATGTTTCTCCTTATTTATTTTTAGAAAAACTTCTTCAGATAACTTTACTACTGAAGTAATTAATGCAGGAAAACTAAAAATTACAATAGTTGTAAAATTGGTATTATGGCTTCATAACTAAATTAAATTCTATGACAATAAAAGAAAAGTTATTAGAGTTATATCGAGAAAACTTCGAAAGTTCCATGTCTAAAGAATGACTGAAACACATTTTTGATGATAGAATGTTTTTGAGAAATTGATTTATTGAAATACAATTACTACTAAAGTGATTTAATTTCATAAGTGGAGAAATAATAGCTTTCTTAAAAAAAATCTTTCATCACAAGTATTATCATGATTCTTTTTCAAGATGCATTGAAGAACTTAGAATTAGTTTGTAATCATCTTTGAATTCTGGGAAAATAAAATTAATAAAAACCTTCATTGTCTCACATTTTTTTTTATTGTGGTAACAACATTCATGTATTTTCTGCTGAAGTATGAGGGACAATTAATACAAAATTGAAAAAAATAACAAAGAATAGAAATAAGTTTTACTTAAAATATTCCACATAAAGGATTTGAAAATGCAAATTCTATTACGAATGTTATAAAATAATATGGAAGAAAACTGCTTTTATCTAAGAATATAAACACATTTGGAAGAGACGTACACTTCATTTGTTACATTTATGTGTTCTGGGAAGTCAAGCAAGTTTTCTGCTTAGCCCCTGCTTCTTAATTACGAAATCTTACTCAGAAGATTCAAACCAACAGGTAGAGCCCATTTTTGGGTTAGATACAGAGAAGTATGCTGATGCTCCTTCATTCACATATTCAGAGAACATTTTAAAATTAATTCTGAAATATTGGACAAAGAAGCGTGGAATATTAATTTTTTTTATTTCTTGTACGATTTTCATTTGGGTTTTTATATAGCCTCATGATAGAATTTGATGGTTCAAGAGAATATAGAATGATAAAATCTCCAAATAATTGAACAATTTTCTTTGCTTGATGTGATTACAGATAAGAAAAATCTCAATTAGAATTTCCCGGACAGGATAGAGATCTTGACTTAAACTTTCTGTAGTGTCCAATTAGATTTGGTCTACTTTTGCTCACAGGGACATTTGACGGAGATCACTATGTAAGTTATGTCGCTTTTGAGTAACAGAATGAAATTCAGCTCTCAGATGAATCCCATGACATGCGTTGGAAAAACTTCAAGTCAGTATTTTTAAATTTAGTGTTTGGGTCTATGTTGGTCTTTTCGTTAATCCATGAATTTTAAATTAAGCATGTTCGTGGCGGGAGGGTGTTCCTGGACAGAATGGGTCATGTACGTCAGGAGTTATTACTTTAGGTGGTCCTCAGACCAGTTGAAGCTGTTCTCTTCAATTTACCATGAAACTAGGGCTAAATTTGAAAATTTTGGTTTTATGGAGATAGTGTAGCTTAGCTACATCATCTAGGATGAGAAACAACAGCAACAAATTAAGCATGTCTAAAATATCCAGTCCTCCTAGTCAGTAAAGTGCTATAAATAATGCATACCATTTTGTTCAATAGTATAGAACAGGCCAAAGCCATCAGGTTGGAAAGACAAAAGACAGTCAAAGTTAATTGGCAGACTACTAAATGTTTTCTTAAAATTTTTCAAAGAGTGAATATCGAGAATTGACGCTGATTACGACACTGTATCTTTTCATTCAACAAGTTTGACTCGTGAGTTTCTTGAACAAAAACATATCATAGTGAAAGAAAATACAACCTTGTCAAGAGATCTATCTGCAACTTTTGGCTAATTTTTAATCTAAAATAGAATTTAATGAGGAGTTGTTTTGAGACTAAAGATGAGACAGATGGAGCATTAAATAATTTTTTTCATCATTTCTATAAAAATAAATGGACAGAAGTATTTAACCTATCAAAAATTTGCATAGAAAATTGAATTGATGCTGGAAAAGATTACTTTGAGCAGTCACTAAAATTTTAAGACTTCAAATGCTAGATATATCTAAAAACTTTCAGAGTGATCCTCGCATAGATATAGAACGTGTGTAAGATTACAACAATAGAAAAAAATATCAGTTTATCAGAAATGTGTTAAATATGAGCAAAAAGAGGGACAATTTTTGCATAAAAATAACCCTTTTTAAGTTTTACTAACTCTTATTTCAATGTAGAAAATTAAATATATTTTCATTTTTCGATTCTTACAAAGATTAGAAATGGAATATTTTTTAGAGGTGTGTAAATATTAGCCAAATTTTCTGCTTTTATGTGTGCTTAAGTTAAATTATTTATACAGTATTATTAAGTGATCTTTTGTAACGAGTAAAAAAATTAAACATAATTCCTTAAAATGACGACATAAAAGTTTTGAATTTTAGTTCATCATCAAAATAAAGATAAATTTCTTAAAATTCTTCTTTTAAACCTATTTTGAGATGTAGTTCTTAACTGAAGAACTCAAACAATAATATTTTTTAATTAATTCAGCTATTAAATGAATTTATTATTTTCTTTTAATAACTTAAAAGAATAAAATCGATTTTAAATTAGAGTAATAGCTAATTACAAAATGGTTAATACTCCAAAAAAACACATTTTAGACAATAGTTTTCACGAAAAAACATCCCACATGTTTTTGAGCTTTGATATAAACAATTATTCATTATATTTATATCATTCAAACTTTATCGAGCAGGTCTTTTGAGATGATATTTTAAGAATAGATTAATATTTAATGTATTGTTAAAGATCCGCGGGCTAGGCAAGGTTGACTCAGCCTTTCATCCCTTCAGGGTCGATAAACCGAATACCAAGCACGCTTGCGAACTAAGCACTGGGGTTTCGCGTTAGGCTGACCACCAAATCAGGAAATATGCTTTGCACTCCAGGGCCTCTTGGTCACGAAAAGAGAGGTGGGCACAGTAGGCCTTAGCCCACATGGGCCCACAGAGAGAAGGAGAGAGAGAGTATTGTTAAAGAAGATACTGAGAAGCCCTTTAAAAATGCAACATTTATGAAGATATTATAGGAATAAAATATTATATAAATAGGTTTGTGAAAAGATCTAGATCATCCCTTACATTAAAGCACTCTCAAAAAAAGATATCTGGATCACACGAAGAATTTACTTTGGTATACGGAATGCAGAAATTTTATATTCATTTTGTGCATGACAGATGTAGAAGGATTTGATTTCCCTCCTTCTTGTTGGAAAAAAATAAATAAATAAATAAATAAACTTGCTGTAACCGCTAATTTATTGAAAACATTTAGAATTGTTATGTATAATATTCCTTAACAATGGAAGTTTTTGACTGATCTAAGATTACATGCAAATTTTTTTGTAACAAAGACTTATTAAAGACTTCTTATTGGCAACAGTTGTAAAAACACATTCATTGTAAAATATTTCGTTAATTAAGACTAATTAAGGAGAAACAACTTTTTTTATATTTTTGTTTAACAATGTAGGCATACGAATTATATTTTTACTTTAAATTCAGCTTCAAGCCTTTCTAATTGTTTAGCACTGTATGCTTGTCTTGGTTTTCTTTCTACACCTGGTTTTCTAGGACGTCTTCCAGAAGGCTTTGGAGCTGTAATTGAATAAAAGTTTTATTTAATATAGGAACAAATATTAAAAAAAAATAAACAGTTGTATTTGTATCTAACAATATATTAAAATAGATGTTATAAAATAGAAAATTAGAAAAAGTTAGCCGTTTTCTTCAAATTTTTTTATTTAAGAAATGTTAAGTATTTAATGTTATTTAAGAAATGTTATCGCAATTCCAGAAAGATATAAATGAGTTTTATAATATATGTAACTGGAAATATTCATGATAAAGTTCCATGCTTATTTCTATTTCTACTAAATCATTTCCAGCAAGTGCAACATGTAGGAAAAATTACTTAGTTTTGTGTGAGATATTAGTGTTTAAATAAATAATACAATAAAGTAAACAACTTAAAAATTTGTGGGATTTATTTAAGGGCATAGAGAGAAGTCAAAGAAAAATATTTAAGCTTTCGATTTTTAAAAACAAATTCAAAAACTGGGAGTACTAAAGTCATGTAAATTTATATTTAAGATGTTAGGATAAGCATTCTAATAAATTATTAATAATACAACGAAATGTTAACAGTCCCTCTGAGAAAAATTTTCGAGAAATCTTTGTCACGATAAAATTTATAGTTTATGAAACCATTCATTTATTTACAATGTGATTAAGAGTAATTATTCTTCTCTATCTATTGAAACTGATTAAAAGTGCAAAAAAATCATAATTATTTAGTGATTTTTCCTCCTCAATCATTAGTATTAGATTTTATGAACTATTAACGCATCCTTTTTGATTTCACATTTTAATCCACAAATAGAATGGAAGAACAGGATTCTACTAGATGTAGTCCACAGTCAATAATAATATAGGACTTTCATCAAAGAAAGAAATGTCAGGATGACGTCAAAACAGGAAAGGATTTTCTATATTGTGCACTCCCCACGTGTGCCAATGTTCAATTATCTTAGTTTTTAGAACAGTAATGCCATCTGTTGGCAATAAGTCACTCTTTATCTCTCTCTTTACATTTCTTAACTTCTTAAATTTATTTAATATTATTGTCTCGTGAATATAACTTTATTAATTCGTTTAAAAATTCAAATTTATGGTTTTAAAATAATATTTATATTATTTTCAATAGTAAAATTATCATTTTTCTTCATAGAAAAAAAGGGATATTTTTTAAATGCTAATGAAAAGGAAATGTCCTGTTTCAAATACAGCAGGTTCAGTACATGCCTTAGTTGAAGATTTTTTTTCTGGAAGAGAATGCAAATTAAAAGCTCCTTAAGTCCATTATCTCTCCTATGGCGAAATGCAGCAAACGAGGTTGGTTGGGTGTATGGCGCAAGATCCAAAAATGGACATGCTGCGCCAAACGAGGATGCCAGTTCAGCTAAATATTAGTTATCGATTTAACCACCATTCAAAATCACAAAGGATTTGATTATGTTTAACAATTTCACTCAATAGAAATAGGCATAGCATTGCAGAAATAAGAAAACATATTGTGACAAAAAAAATAATTAAAAAATCAGATTCTCATCAAATATAAATAGGATCAAGGTATTAAAGTATGGAAATTCAACATGAAAATTACTTATCTTATTATTATCTTACATCAACAGATTTGATGCTTCTTTATTAATATTGATTTTCTTTCATGCCAATGAATAATTTAATTATTTAAACTGAAATATTCATATACTATAGTAGAATTTTAAACTTGTTAGCTTGTTATTTTGTACCAACCATTGTTCTATAAATTAATTTTAAGTTTAAATTTGTATTACATAAAAATGTTAAAAATTATGAATTGATTAAAAACAAAATTGTGATGTTTTCATTTTTCCCAGTAAAAATAAATTTTTAAATTTAATTATTGTCTTAAAAAATACTTTATATTAAAATGATATTAATTTTTTAATTCATATATCTAGGGACTTATTATATTTGTTTGGATAGGAAACATCCTCATTTATGACTTATATACATTCTACTGTAAATCAATCGGCCTTAAATAATATTTAAAAAGAGAATAAATATGTAAAAATAGAAAATTAATATAAAAAAGTTTTTTTTAAATATTTTCATATGTATAAAAATTAGTTGTATTTGAAAAATTCCTTAGAAGGTGTAAAATATTATGATGGTTATAACAAAACATTTGAGCATAAAAATTGTTGGCATAAGAATTTATGCTTACATTAATGACATTATGATCATTAAAAATCCTAACAATGAAAAATCTAGCAATTTTTTTCAATTCCTACTTTTGGTTCATCCACGAGTGCCATGTTTAACTTCTAGGTTGTTGACAGGACATATCTGATAACCTGATGGTACAGTACAGAGCCTTGTCACACCTATTTAATTCTGTTAGTTCATATTCTGCTTATATACAGTATCTTGTTCAAATTTTCAGTTGTTATTAAAATACTTTTCAATCATATACTCAAGTTCAAATACATTTTTTTAAACTTGTAGTGGCTAACACTTGATGTAAATATTAATTAATTAAAAATATAATAGTTTTATATGCGGAAGAAAAAAATATTTTGTTTACCTAAGCAGGAATTGACTAAATTTTTTTTTATATATTTTTTGTTTACAATGGAAGATATGCTTTTAAGGAAATGAACATATAAATGAAGAAATTCACATATTTTATAGTTACTATTTTAATACTGAAGTTTGTAAAAAAGCTCTCTTTCTTGTATCGTTGTATAGCTCTTCTTTGTTCCGCATTATATATATATGATATTTTTCCTTATGAATATTAATTTAAAAATATCTTCCTTTGAATTTAAAGTATTTTTATTTAAATTATATTTTTACTATATTTTTCACTTTATTGATGTTATGATTTTCTTATTGCACTTTAAACTGATTATATATAAAAAATAAATCAAAAATAGGTATTTTTCAGTAATTTCGGTAATCTAATAACGTTGTTGCCTTGTTCCTGGCACAGAGTTGGAATCTATCAGTTAGATAGAAGAAGCCGGTGAGTCTTCACGATTTTGAAGCAGGGACCAAGCAGGAGATTCCCAATACTTCACTTGCCTCCTCCAGAGGTATCATTTCACTTGGAGGACATTGCGACCACACGATATATCTAGCATATCCCAGCTATCTTTAGCGAACACAACAAGTTTTCGTTTAATCTGGAATTCGAACTCAATACTTTCCGACAGTGAGAACGGCACCCTAACCAACTAGGTCACCTGGGCCCTAAAAATAATAATAATAATAAAATAAAAAAATAAAAAAAAAGCAACAGACACAAGCTAATGCATTCTTTTAAGTTTAAACTATCGATTGTATTAAATAA
Organism: Latrodectus elegans; assembly: GCA_030067965.1. Classification (NCBI taxonomy): domain Eukaryota; kingdom Metazoa; phylum Arthropoda; class Arachnida; order Araneae; family Theridiidae; genus Latrodectus; species Latrodectus elegans. Next base: position 74,978,573 of record CM057820.1, on the reverse strand, counting down.
CACGTTGACTGCCAATCATAGGCATGATGAGGTGTTTCATTAAACTAATTATGAGCTAGTAATTCAATCTTCAGCTCATTTGTACGCAGAGTATATCTATTGATACTGACATAGAGTGATGAAAAGCTTAAACAATACTTAAATATCAAATAATATTATTTTATTAAAGTATATTTTCAATAATAGTTATCTAATTAATTAAATAAAGAAACATTTCTTCAATAGAATTTTAGTAATCAAAGAATATAAATTAAGACACTTTTTTAACACATCAAAAATTTCCTTACGTGCCGATTTGATGAATTAGGCTTTAAGTTTAATTTCCATTTATTATATTATAATATCTAAACAGAAATTCACTCTATCTCACGCTCTATGACAAGCCAATAATCAACAATATTAGATGGATACACATAGCCAGCAATTATAAAATTGCGCGCTTAATAAACTCTGTTGATTACAAAGATTAGCAAAAATTCATAGTTAAATCGGTAATTTTATATAAATATTAATAATTAATATAAAAAATTAATTCAAAAAAATGGTCACATAGTTTCTTTAAAATGTAACTTTGCAAACTTGTTTCCCCAAAATTCTCTTTAAGAGTAATTTTTTTGCAGTTAGTCTAAAAACATATTTACTCTTAATGGTCACGTGGCAGGACAACTCTCTTTTTATGCTTGTAGAAGGGCAATTTTACAGATTTTGACGTGCGGCAACTATTTAACTTAAGTCCTTCCGGAAAACAACGAGGATGATACACAAATCTTTTACAATAGTTTCTAGCAGTTAGATTATCCATAAAATGATATCAAAATCAACTCTTATAGTGCAAAAGTCAAAATCATCCGAGCAAAAGTTTTTTTTTTTTTTTTTTTCTCCTGGAAATCTCAATTACAGCTAAATTAATAACCTGTTACAATTCATTTATTATTTTACGAGATTAAATGCATAAAGTAAAAATGTGAATTAACATAATTAAAGAAAATCCGTTTGAGGAAAAAAGAGCAAATAAAATCTAAATATAAAATTTCTACTGGAAAACAAAGTATAGAAAAATTAAGAAAAAGGAATTATTTACTTAATTAGCTGTAACTTAATTGCAAAATGTGTCGTGAATTATTATCTAATCCTTCCACACGAAACTCCAACAAACTTGTGAGAAAAAATAAGGGCCAAGATTTTTCTTTTTTGTTCTTTCTTCATACAAACAAAAATTTAAAAAGGAATATGCACAAAAAAACATTACTTGAATTTGGACATTTGATTTTATTATGGCTGAGCAGCATACCTCTTTATGTGTGTGCTTAGTGGATAAAATTATCATAAATTATCAATAAATATTTTTAATCACTGCTAAATATTTATAAATTAGAAATAAATATTTAACTAAATTTTATATAAAAATTAAATATATATTTATCGAACATTTAGTACCTTGATAAACTATTGGAAAAGGAATACAACATCAAGTGTAATACTTTTTACAGGGCATTTTGTTATTGGTATGCATTGTAGAAGCGCGCTAATTGTTTGAGTTAATAAGCACAATGTTATAAACAGAAAAAATAGGACTACATTTAGTTTTATATATTATTTGTATATATAAAAGCAAATAATAATAAAAATGTTTTACGAATCACATTTTTAATGAAGCGTTTATATATTTGATTTATTGCATTACAGCCTCTTTGTGCACACAAGGACTACTTAAGCGGGATTTATGGTTTAAAGAGTATTTGGGACCGTTGCACAAATATCAGTGCACTAATCTGAAATTGAACCATCGAAAGTTTGAACGGAATATTAAGAACTCGGACTAAATTGATGAGTCGTAGTTGGAAAGTCGTAGAAAAATAAATATTTTGGGTAAGGAGATCGATTTATTGCTGGTGAATGGCTTAGCAGAATCATTTTTTAAAGCATAGTGGAATGCAAGCAATTTTTCAAGATACTAAACATGCAAATTTGATATATGTGCACATCATATGCGCATGAGATGTATATAAAGATTTTTTACGTCATGATGTAAAAATTCTTTCTGTGAGACAAATTTTAACACAAAATGTATTTTAGTTGGAAGCAACTAAATTTTTCCTTGAGATTCTTGAGTGAAAGTAAAGAAAATTCATAATATTATTTACGTATTCAATCTCTTTGTAAATAATTAACGATAGTAATTAATATATCTTGTTTAAAAGAAACTATACAATCAAATATCGCGAAGTCATCAAAAGACGAGTGATACAAATAAAGGATTACAAAGCATAAGATTATAAAGGATACTGGAAGCACTATAAACAATGAATTATACGAATATTCGATAACATGTTCCCTGGCTCTCACGACAGCTGAAAAGCGTTTTATTATCTACTCTATATTGTACCCCCATCCAGACGGATATGTATTGTAATGTCTCATACTCAGCCCTTTCGATTTCCAGAGCCTTCGGGGGGGGGAGTATGGAGACGGTTGGTGCGAGGAGCAGGCGTAGAAGCTGCGTTTTGTTTTAGAGATTGAGACTGACTTTTGTACGCTACCAAGGCGATAGAGTTTTAGCGAACCCAAATATGACTCCTTTGTAAATTCTTTAGTTCTTTGTTAATTAAATGTTTTTATCTCAAAATTTGGAGTCAGTAATTTGTTTCATAACAGTATGCAAAAATAAAAATACGCAACATGCTTCTTTTGATTTTTAACAATGATTTGGAATCCAACCCAGGACCTCCCAGAATTGTAAGAATATTACAAAGGATATATTTCCAATGAAGAACACGTGTTATGTTTACTTTTCAACAATAGAATAATTTATGTCAAATTACTTAAGTCCTCCTCTGGCATAAACAAAGCAAAAAAAAAAAAAAAAAAAAAAAAAAAAAAAGTATTTTACATCTTGGGATAACATTCTATTAAAATCATATTTAGAAACGACGATATTCACAAAATATTGTTTTCCTAGACAGATTAAAATTTTTCTCATTAGATAAACACAATTTAATTAAGAAAATCAAACACAGAAGCATTTGTAAAAATCTATTCTAAATTGATCTTATTACTTGAAAGTCGAAAAATTGCTTGTAGGAAAAGCAGTTTGTACCCACATTTCAGCAAACAAATGTCATACCGATTATTTTAATAAAAATCCATTAGCAAAGCTTCAAAGAGAAGAAAACAATGCAGTTTATGAATCATATCCCCATCTGTTTCAAAATCTGTAGCAACTATCAAAAGAAGACATTTCCTTAGCAGAAAAACTTTCCAATAGTTTTCTAATTTATACATGGTTGAATAAATATCAAATAAACAGCTTTACTTTATGCTAACAAATTTTTTGTTTAGAATCTAAATAGGCAGTAATGAACGTATTCACCTTATCATAGAAAATTTTAACCATACTATTTATTATACGTCCATTTTTTGTATTACTTGTTCGATGTTTAGTGAAAAAAATATTATTTAATTTGATTACGAAAGATTACCTCGTGCTTTTATTCACGCTAATGAGTAGTTATACATGTAGCAAAAGTTTTTTTTTTATCCTTAGTCTGGATAAAGCAAATTCGTCTGCTCGAGTTTAGTAGTTTTAAGAACTAAAGTAAAAATAAGAGTGGTTTTACTAAAACTGCTTTTTATCCTTAGTCTGGATAAAGCAAATTCGTCTGCTCGAGTTTAGTAGTTTTAAGAACTAAAGTAAAAATAAGAGTGGTTTTACTAAAACTGCAGTAATAATGGCTTTGTGTTTAGTAATAGCATATAAGAAGTTTTCAAATTTCTAATATAGGGACGTTACAACTAATCTCATTAAGATGACACCCAGATTGTGAGATGTTAAACTTAACAACGGAGACTAACTAACCTTCGCATAAAATTAGTTTCGAAGTTTCGAATGATTTATTTATTTATTTATTTTTTTAACTGAGCTTTCGTTCACTGATTGAAAAGAAATTTAAGACGTAATTAAAAGTTTCTCTTCAAATACAATTTTTGAATTGTAATCTCAACTTCAAAATTTTCCAAAAGACTGAAATCCATTCCCAAGACAGAAAAGTGATATTCTTGCTTGAGAATTTCTCTTCTAAGATTGACGATTGCGAGTAAGGTGCAATAATCAGTTTACTTGCTGCAGAAAACTGAGAGAAATGTGAGTGCTTTTAAGAAGAACTTTGATAGACATATTTAATCGTTACAAGAAAAAAATGAAATTTTTATTATCTAATCCAACTGGGTGGCTTGATTGGGAATGAGATTCACTCTCGTGAAAGAAAGGTGGTGAGTTCTGCACGTGATCCAAATGATGACTCGTCGAGTTCACTAATGGCGACTAGGGTAATGAGATTGATCGTGAAGTGTCTTTTCATAGGTGTGGCATAAAGAAAGTACCAGCTCAGGTATCGACTTAGTCTAGTGACTGTGATTCAAAACTATGAAGCTGTTGGCTAAGTTAAGCGACGTTTCAGCCAACAAAAAGTAGTCAGCTTAAAAGATACGAGTATATCAAACAAAGTAAAAAACATTAAATTTAATTCCTCGATCATGAATTTACGTTTAGAGAAAAGTTAGAGAAATATATATGGAAATTTCATCTTTTTTTTTTTTAAAGGCCCACTTTAAAAATAAATGATACATACATTTTCAAGGTTTTTAAATAAAATCGATTTATGCAGAAGAAAAGGGCAAGTGAACAACTGAAAAGTTAGCAGAAAAATATTTGCTCCCTAATCTAAACTGTGAATTTATCATAGTTTGTATTTTAACAATGTCTCCTGAGAAATTTTAACCTAACATGTTACATAGTTGAATAATTTTTTTTTTGTTGTAAATATCAAAAGAAGAATTTGAAATTATGTTTATTCATTACTCAATATCTAACAGTGGTTACAATTTTTATTATAAAAGTTTTAATCTGCGGTTGATTGCTTAAAATGCTTGCATAATTATACTACGATTACATAATAGTTTTACCATAATATTTCTACCGTGATTACCTCTTATAAATTATCATTAAATTATAATAGTACGGACAAATTAATCAACACTCTCTTCATTGTCTTGGTTGAAGCCTTCTTAATACATATAAACCAAATTATGAATTATTTAAAGTGTAAAAATATATGGAGAATACTTTTCAATTAATTTATAAAAATAACTCAAGAAATAAATAATAAGAGAATATATAAATTAAAAATTAATTTTTAATAACAGTGGTAATCGAAAGCTTAAGTGTGGAAAAAGCATCTGAGAATAAAAAAAGTTACTGAGGATATCTTTGGCTTTACTCAACATAAATTATATATTTTAAGCTAACTTAAGTTTTTTACAAATAGCGTATTACTGGCATAAGCGTGAATTCCTTATCATGTTCTAGTTTTTATTTTTACTTCCTGTAAATTTTGTAATATGCGTGTGAGTATCTGAATTATCGTTGTATCGTGGGTGTGTTTGAATTTTTCCTCGAGGTTCAGCACTGTAGATTGAAGAATTTAATATTTTTTCTAAGATAACAAATTCTCGTTTTTAGTTTAAGTTATAAATAATTCATCCGTATATATATTCTAAAACATCTTATTAAAGTATCCCATAATTTACAAGAAAGCGATGAGAATTTTTTTTACTCTTCATTTCGGTTTGACGGCTAAAGAAAAGTTATTAGTCATTTCATAACTCTTTCGATATCTTATTAATTATACTGGATAACATAACAATATAATCATGAGAATAAAGCTCCGGAAGTTTCTACGGATTTTTGGTAAGCTACGGATTTTTGGTAACTTATAAAAAGGTTACGATCAAATGAGATTTGGCTCTTACTAAAAATTTTTTTTCTTCACCAGGTGGTTTTTAATCTCCACTAATATAGTGAGCCACATTTGGCCCGTAAAGAAACTCCTAAATACTCATCAAACAGATTCGCATACAAAAACCAGAAATGCAATACGTTGTTTAACAGTGGCTGAGATAAATTAACAAACCTTTTTAGACGAAAGTGTAAAGAATTTGTGTTTACTTTACATCGAATTTCATATGAATTTCAATAAATTAAAAAGTTAATCCTCACATAATTTGTTTTAAAATATATTTAAAAAATAAATAAATGAAAATAAAAAAAGAAATTTACTGTAAATTATAACTTTAATAATATACATATTTCAGTTTCTCTAGAGACAAAACTAATTGAAGACATTTTACAAAAAGAAAATAACTTTTGTATACAGATATAAACATAGTATTTTAATGAGAGTTTTCTACTTTTTTATGCCTTAAAATTTTGTAGGTAAATTAGCAGTTATTATATAAGAAGTTTATAATAATTATTAATTTTTGTACAAAATTTTAGCATATTCCACAAACTCTTTAAAATATCAATTAAATAAATATAGTTTAATTCAAAGAAACTGTTTTTCTATGTTAATTATTATTTTCAAATTTCTTTTTACACATCGAATATTTTAAATTCCATGCATAACTGATAAAATATAAGAGTATATTTATCAAATAATTTATTAAATAGCAACTCTTTTAAGTAAAAAACTTTATACTTGATAATAATACGCTTCTTTCATGTCAATCGTAATTCATAAGTGTTTTTTAAAATTAACAAATACTAGAGGGTTGTAACAAAGATAATATTTTATGATTGATATCATTTAACTTTATGAAATGTGTACATCAAATTATTTTTGTAGAAGTTAAGTTAAATCAATAAAATGAGAGGAACAAATATTTTAAAATAATTTATCGGAATATTCAGGAGTAGAATCAAGATTTTTTTTTAATTATATATGTGTGGAAAACAATAAAGATGCGTCCAACGAAAATAAACTTGAGACTAAAAAACTGAAGTAAAAAGAATTAAAATATGTTATCACAAAGGAGAATTAAATCATCCAAAAAATCGGTACAAGTTCAGTATCCCCATATATGATTTCTCCCCAAATCTGGCGCCCTTTGTTTATTTCGTAGTGTTGCCGATTTCAGCTTTTGTTTTTATTTTAGTGTTGCCAAATTCAGTTTTAGTTACTATTTCTTTTTTTTTGTTGCCACTATTCATTTTTCTTGTGTTTTACATGAATTTTACAGCCGTTTAAATTTTACTTCGACTTTCATTGTTCTAGAACATTCTTTGTTCCACGTTTCTATTGGAATTGGAAGGGATTTTCCCTCAGTTGGGCTTCGTTGTCACCAGCGTCTAATCATCGTAAATTCTTCTGGTACTTACGTATTATCGCAACCAGGTTGGCGCGATTTGTAAGTTTGAGTGAGAATGTATGAATAGAAATAAAATGTACATTTATTAATTACAGATAATTTTTAATACAGTTTTTATATTATTTTGTTTTAAAATATAAAATATTCCGGTTTAGAATTTAAATGAGTCGCAGAATTATTTTTTCGGCGGAAATATTTTGGCTATTGCTTTTAGCACTGATTGAAAACCGTCTTCGCCATTAACAGCTTGAGTTTGGCGCCATATAAATTCGATAAGATATGAGTCAAGATGATGATGGGCTGTTCAACTCTGTTTTTTGTTGCGCCATTTGGCTGAGCCCCACATGCGCTCTACATGTTGTGTGTGAACGCCCGTGTCGGGATCCGCAAAGTTATATTTGTGATTAACAGTTCCATGCAAAAATCCAGCCTTTTCCAACTGGCTTGTTTTGTATCCTTTCCAGCAATCCGAATAAATAATGCTTCCTTCCTTGGTATTTTCGCAAATTTTTTCCATGAGGGTAACGGCGCTTCTGTTAGGTACAGTAACCAAAAACGTCTCTTTCGTTTCTCGGCAAATTCCGCCGAAAACCCATTGCTATGGTAATACGCGCCCAGTGTTATTTTTTCTTTTTACAAATAAACTTTCGTCTTATTTCCACAATGAGTCCTTCGCCGCCTATTTGCTTTCTTTCTTTTCCATCCATTTCAAGGGCACATATCTCCCGCATGTAATTGTTCCAATATATAACAGTTTTGTCAGAAATTTCCATCGCTTCTGAACAAAATTTAATTGAGGTTAACTCTTTACACCAACAATAAATGAAGCGCATCGCTGTCACAAATAAAATTCGGCTACTTCAAACCAATTTCCGGTTCTTACACCCAAGTGTTGATTGCACTCTTCGACTTTACATTTGCAGAAGATTTGCTTTCCAAAATACAGTTTCATTTTATGAGAGTTATTACAAGTACGTTCGTTCGGTATAATTCCATATCCCTGTAACAATTCAACAGCATCTTTTTCACTCGCAGGTAGATCCCAAAATATCCTTAGTTAACGTATTTCACGGCATTCAATTTAACCAGTAAGCAAAATAATTTCTTTACGAAAAACCACGTATAATACGTAGGGTTGCCGTAAGTAGGGTCGCCAAATTTGGCAATTTATGCGAATTTTGGCCTGGTTGCGTTAATACGTTAGTACCATTCTTCTTTTTTACAATTTCTTTTACATTATTTCATTTTATTTGGTTTATTTATTATATATATTTATTATCTTATTAATTTAATTTATTATCTTTTACATTTTTGTTAAATACAATAAATAATTACAGATTTTAAATTTTACCTTGCAATGTATGTTTCATAAAGCTTTCATAGCTGCAAATGAAAATTGTTTTAATAAATTTGTTGAAATCGTTTCGGGAATTAATTGGGATGAGTACCAAATTTCGCAGAAGGTGTAATTATTTTATTCAAATTCTGAATGTATATTCTTTATTGTATTAGTATTTTATCTTTATTTACTTTAAAAGTGTATATATTTAAAAAAATATTTTTTGCATGTCTTTTTTTTAAAAAAAAAAAAAAACTGAAATGTGACACTGGTGACAACGAAAAAAAATGTCGAAATAAACATACCAATCGGTATATCAGTTAAACTTCATATCAAGTAAGTCCATCATTTATATTTTTTCCCTTTTTTAATTTTCTAAAATGCTTATTTTTCGATCGAACTTCGGGAAATTTCCCGTGTTAGCTTGGCGCGCTTACTTTGGCGACTTGGCGACGAAAAAATTCGCCGCGTTCGCCTATATATGGGGATACTGAACTAGTTCCAAAAAATCTAATAAAATAACGTTTTAATTTTCATAATAAAAACAATATATTAAATATATTATTCTAGTTTTACACATATATTTTAGAATTACAAAATGAAATGTTTTAGTCATAAAAAAAATCCCTAATAATAAATATTGTTTTTATTATAAGTATTTTTTGTAAAATAACGTTACAGAAATAACTTTTATTTGCAAACAAAACTTTAGTAACAAAATATGTGCATAGATGGCGCCACCAAAGTTTATAAATTGTTGGGAGTTTTTAATTTTAATTTGTTAAACAGAAAGCTAAATTTTTTAGTTATTATTTATAACTTATTGAAATTTTTTTTTCCAGTTGTGGCGGTTCCGATAAATTCTAGAAGGCATATCAAGCATACCTTGATTTTTCTTATCTTTACATACAATAAAAGTACTTTTATATTATTTTGTATTTAGATTATTTCACCTTTGTGTGAAAACACAAAGGTAATTTGAAGATAAATAAAACTGAAATTTATAACTATCTTGAGGAATAAAGAAATTTCCTACAATCTGTTAACAAAGCAATTGTATCTCAGAATCAAGATATGGCACCTCATCTTATAGCGAAGATAATAAAAAAATTGCTTATTGGAAATTTGCTTTTTGTTGTGGAAAGGAATTAAAATCACTACTTGTTACATCAATCTAGTAAGAAAACATAAACGATGTGAGAGTCATTTAAAGATTATTCTTGAATAATCGATAAAAAAATAAAAACATTTAATACTGTAATTCTAAAGATAATTAGGTTGCATTAGGTTAAAGCTATTTAATTATAAAGAAAATTACGAATGGCATTGTCATTAAAATCAGTCACAAAATTTTGATCGATATTGTGATCTACAGCACATAAAACTTAAAAAGAAGTCTTTATTCATAATACTCATATTATATAGCAAAAAATATAACAGCAAAGAAGGTTATAATAAAGATGAATAAAAGATGAAACTTTCATTTTTTCCAACAGAAATATTTTCATTAAACTATATATCAAGCGGTATTAAACTTCAACAGTTTAGTTTGTTGAGTACTAAACTTTTTAACAGTTTAGTAGTCAACATATCACTTATATTTCAGGAACAAAATACATCTCATATAACAATAATCTATATGTGTTTGTTGTTAAAATATCATTATTTATTTGTAAATGAATTAAAATATCCGCATTTTGTAGAAAATTCCCGTAGCAAAATAAACTATTTATAGTAGTAAAGTATATAATATAAATATTTATTAAGTTTTTTTTTATAAATTTTAATATTTATATACTGCAAAATTATCTATTTACTTTTCATATTTATGTCAATTCGTCACTTGTCATCATTTTTATGAAATTAATGAAAAGAAACTATCAGACAATTTAGTTACAGGGTTATCTTATTTGATTCATCTTTTAATGGACTGATTTTAAAGCAATTATTGGATAGAAAAGAAATATGAATGTTCCTGTATTTATCTGTCTTATTGCTTAGAAAGATATAATTTAAAAAAAAAAAAAAAAAAAAAAAAAAAAAAAAAAAAAACTTGTTGATAATTATATTTGATAAGTAAAATTGAAAAATAACTTTAATTGCTTTCCTGAAAAGATACTTGAACAAATTTGGTTGTTATATTTATCAATTTATCATTATTTTTTGCACCAGAGAACTAATTTAACTGAGGTCTACAATGAGCTCAGTAGATTCTAAACTACATCAAGCATTTAACATATGTTAGAAATCCAACCCACAAACAGTTAACTTAAAGTGTTAATCACCCATCTGTCAACTTAAAATAACATTTTTGATAAGAATGAAAAGCGCTGCTTATTGCTATACTTTTCAAACTGATTAATTTCGAAACTTAAAATTTTTATTTTGTACTAAAATCCTTGCACAAATTATATTTTACACGTTTTGCATTATTTAAAATCATTACCAAAGAGATCAATTTAAAATCATTATTTGAAAGGTTACCGATAACTTTACAAAACAGCCTCTCACCATAAAAGGATCAACTAATTTTTCAAGTAATTTTCAGTAAATTGGAGTAGTTTAAATATAAATTAAATTGCATAGCACCTCAAATTATATTAAACAAAATTTGACTATATGGGGGGGGGGAATTCTAATGACGACTATTTTCTGAGACTGTTTCAAATATCAAAAATTTAAAAACTTGAATACACAGAGTTGTAATCAGTAATTCCAATTAAAAATTTGAGAGTTGATGTTTAAAAAAATGAGCACATTCGTTGTAAATATGCATCAAATTGGAAAATTCCGAAAGGACGTCATAGTAAATTTCTTGATTTGTGCAAAATTTTTTGCAATAGAATATTTTGAAGATCTTGTCTTAAGGATAAACTAAAGGTAAAATATTAATTCATTATAAAAATATATCTAAACGAAGAATAATACATCTCTAGAAGAACTATCAGCAATAATAGAAAAAGAAAAAAAAAGTTTTTCTTCGGCCAACAAAACGATTTCTAAAGTTTCAAAATTGGTGTCTTTGATTATTTTCATGGAATATCATATTAAAAGAAAATCAAGCATAATAAATAAAAACTAGGAACGAAAGAGCACATGGTTTAAATTCTACAAGAAGATGGTCCAGAGAATTTGAAAATCCTATCATAAACAAAACAGGTGATTCAGTAAAGATTCTAATATTTATTACCATTGACGAAAGAACTTCTATCATTCAAAAAAGTTTCTTCTTTTATTTAATACTACAATTATAAAAAAAATATATAATTTTACAATGGAAATATTCATATATTATTTCAATGAGATCAGAATAAAAAATTAATTCAAAACTAAATTGAGAGAAACAAAATCAGAAGAAGCTAATTTATCTCATTTTAACACAGTTAAAAAAGATAATAGAAATATTTTGGGATATGGATATATGTTATCTCCCATCAGCTTTAATAAGACTCTTAATTCGAGGAATTTTAATGTCACACTTGAAATTTTTTACAAATTTGGTGTAATTTCACTGTTTAATATATACTAGCCCTTTATTTCATGTAGAATCTTTAGTTCAACTACCTAACAGTACATTCCCACGAGTATAGGTGTTTGTAAAACGATTCAGAATCCATTTAAAACTGTAAAGTCCTAGTCAATGAAAACCAAACCCAGAGCATGTCTTGGCTAGATTGAAGCCCGAGCAAAATTTTCTTTGAGGGTCCCTTCTGCTTCACAATAATTCAACATTACGATGGCTTAATTAAGCCAATTAAAAGAAGATATTTTTGTAAACATCGCATTTTGTGATAAATTAAACTACAGGCCTTAAACTGGTCAAATTTGTCCATCATAACTGCAAAAATTTAGCTGAATTCCCCCCTAAAAAGCCATAATTTACGAAATATAGATTCTTTGTTTTCATACGATAGATTAAACAACAAACTGACGATTTTACACTATATTGATATTTTACTTAAAAAAAAAGTTTATTAAAAAAGCAAACAGAATAAACTCTATATTCGATAAGGAATCCCACTTTTTTATGTGTGGGCCCGGGGATCAACTTCCTGATATTTCCTTGGTTTAGTCCGATCTGATCAAACCAGAGCACCTTATGCACCTTTATAACATGGAGCTTGAAAAGTTTATCAATAATTCCAAATACAGAAAATTTAGGGTTATAAATTATAAAAATAGCAAATAACATCAAACTAAAACCACATTTGTCAAAGAAAGCATTTAGTGTTCTGTTATATATCTTCTAAATGAACTATATTTCTTTGGAAATTCTATACAAGATTAATGAATGATTTTTTACCATTATAAAAGATTTAAAATCGTATATAATTACTTATCTTTATTTGGATTGGGTTCTCTCATTAATGTGGCATATTTTAGTAGAAGATTTTCTATGATCAAAATCATATTGTTCATCCAGTTTTTTAGCTACAACTTCAGTTTGCATTTTAAAAATTATTTTATAATTCTATTATATTGTTTAAACAATACTTATCTATTTCTTTCAAATCATGTGTCAACCAAAATCCCTCGTTTAGGAAATCCCTAAAACAATATATACAATTAAATAAAATATAAAAGGCAACGAAATCCACTGAGTTATCGATTTCATAATATAAAAAATGATTTTAGATAAATTTTAAGGACTAAATTGTTTCTATTAAACCTACTTCAGGTACGTTTACAAGTGAAAACTGGAGTGAACCGTCGAGCAATGAAGAAAAACTGTGAGTGGGTTTTCTTTAAAAATTTAAATACTTAAACTGACTTTTGTTCTAAGTCTAAAAATCAGTTTTACAGTATGAAAGCTTGAATTTTGTAATATATGTATTATTTGTTATCATTAGTTACTTAAATGTAATTAATAATTTATTTATATTTAAGTAAAATTACATATTACTTAAAATAATAATCGTTTGCTTACTTAAAATAATATAATTTTAATGAAATATTCTGTTGATTTAAATGATATTAACAGCAAATATTCTTCAAACAGTTCCATTAGCATTAAGTAATTTCTAAATTTTACAATGCATATTTGATACCTTAACAGCCGAATTTCATTGTAAAGCATTTATCTCAAAGAAAATTTTGATAGCATTTCAAACCAAAAGCATTGTTTCTTGACTTGAAATGCTTTTGAAAAAAAGCTCTTCAAAATCATTTCAAGACAAAACAATTAAAGTAAATAAATAAAACAGGAAATAGAACGAAAAGTAATTGAAAATTTTCTCCAGAATATTAAAAGTTATTCCAAAATATTTGTGGATTCATTTCTAAAATCACTTTAATTATTTACACTCATGTTCAACGTACGTAAATTCTTTTAGATAGAAATGCAAGAATATTTGGAAGTCCGTTCACCTTTGAATGATGTAAAATTGACAAGCAGCGCAGATTAATTTCCTACATGACCTAATTTGATGTCTAGAAATCCAAAACGAAACTGCAAATAACAGCAATCAAAAGCCCCCCCCCCCATTTTAAGTAAATCAGCAAAATATTCAATATCTTTCCATTTATTTCATTTTAACTACTCCCTTAGGTATTTTTTTCCATTAGGTATTTTTCAATGTATTTTTATATAATTACCAATGCAGTTACTTTTCATATTTCGTTGTGAATATTACTATTTTTATGATTTTAATAAAAGGAGACCATAATAACCTTGTGAGAAAAAGTGTCGTTCTCTGTACAGGCCAAAACTTGTGTGTTCTATATATGACTCAACCAAAGACCATCATGCTGAAAAGCTCAATATATGTTAATATGTTTGCATGATCCAGAATCTTATGATGATGTAGAGAGTTGAGAAAGATCTCAAGTCATGAGTCGATTTCGTCATTTACTGTAGTTTAAATTAACTACTGTAAACTACTGTAAGAGAAGTTAATTTAAACTAAATTGTAAATGTTAACTACTGTAAATATGACGATTTTGAATGGCGGCATAAGGCAGCCTAAATCTAACCTAATCTAATCTAATATAATAAAAATAATTAGTTTATGTTATAGAAGATTCTCTACTTGTAATATTACATAGATTGAAAGTTAAAGCGATATGTAAATCTATACAATCCTTTTTTAAAAAAAAAAAGCAGACATGAAAACTATAGTATTATGACACTTACAAATCATTTCAATGTCACCGAGTAGGGTGCTGAATAATTAATAATTTAATAAATGACATTTTTAAATATTAAAATTAATCATTGGTTTTAATTTTAATTTTTTTAATAAATTATAATTTTAAGTTTCAAAATAAAAAGTAAAATTAAAAAAAATTATAAATAAATATTATATACATATATATATATATTATTTTTGATAATCTTTAAATGGAAAATCTTCATTATTATATGCTAATAATAAAATTAGTTTTTATACACCGCAGTTAATTATTTACATCTAAAAAGTATATGCATACATAATATATATATATGTATATAATATATATATATATATATATATATATATATATATATATATATATTATTTATAAAAAGTTGACTAAAAATGAACAAAAATTACGTCATATGTCTATTAGAGGATATGAGTATGAAGAACTTTTTAAACGTGCAATTCCAACATTTGCTCTTTTTAAGAATAAGTTAATTACTTTTATATATATATTCCAACACACACACAAATGGAAATATATTAGAATTTAAAACTTACTTTTCTGATACAGAATTTATAGACAAACAAGTAACTTGAATGAGTATCGTAAAAAATAACATAAAATTTTTATAAACATAAGAATAATATTAACAAACGCAACATGTTATATTAAACAATGATGTTTGCTGAGCTTCTATAATTGTCATAAGAAACTTGTGTCATATTTACGATGCAAACATTATACTTTATATAGATTTCAATGCATAGTTAATAAAATTAAAATTGTTTCTTATTTATTTTGTTTCCTTACAAACTTTCTAAAACATAAAAAAATTTTATTCAAAATATATAGATTAAAAAAAAATAAATAAATAAAAAATTCTTGTATCTTAATTGCGTAATTTTATCAACCAAAATATTGATTCGACAAAGATAAAATTAGCTTTCGCTGCTTCCAAACAAGTCCTTATCTCAAAGAATGAGAGCAAAATGTTCAGTTAAGAATTAAACTACAGTTGCCGTCATATTCCACTTTAAAATGGTTGATTGTCATCTGCAACATAAACTTATCTGCAACGTTTTGACACATGCGAAACCTTCTACATAGAGATCTAAGTTTGCACCAATAGTTAATGTAAAACTTCAACTGACCTCAGGACAAACTTAGTGTGGGACTCTTCAACAGAAGTTGGGATCTCATTCTCCCCAGAGACACCTTGCGTGACCAATTTTTCCCCCACTCCGTAACGCTGCATTTTAATGTATGTACCCTCTTCACCAGGAATTCCTACTTTCTACCTTCTTGCAGTAAAAGGAAAACGCAATATAAAGCTATTTAAAGGAAATGGATATTGGAAGAAGGACCACCGGAATCGTTTTAAAGTTGCGTGGCAGCTCCCAAGGAGGGGTTTAAAGTCGCCATGCAGAGATAATTAAGTGACCCTTGGTCAATTGTATTCAGAAGTAAAGTTTTGGAGCAGAAAACTCGCGAGCGCTTTAATCCATAGCGTGAGCCCATTAAAACAAGGGCACCTCATGGCTTTTGAATGTTCATCCCCATTATGGAAACAAGGAGGTAATGGAAAAGCGCAATGGTTACTCAGTAATTAAACAGTTGAAGTGAGTACAGAAGACTAAGATAAATTATCAACATACGTTAGAACCATCTAAGGAGCTATTTTCTTAATGAAGTACTCGATTACAACAACTACAATTACTTTCCAGTTTACAATCTTGTATATAATTGAACAAGATTCATTTAAGTATCATTGGATAATAAATTAAGCAAACAAAATATCTAATTTATAGGATGGCTTACTAACTAAACTTTATGTAAATACTGCCATCAACAGATAATTGAATACCTTATTTATCTGAATATAATTTAGATATATCTTTATCCAAATACTTGACGAAGATAGCTTCGTAGAAATTAAAAGTTTGATATTGACAGAATTTGAAATTTACCATACCACAAATTTTATTGAAACAATCTACTTAAATTTTTAATTAAAATCCTATAGAACAAAATCATGTAAAACCAGTTTTTATAATAAGTATTCATATACAGCGTGAGTCACGGAAATAAACTCCTTGCACGATTTTTATACTATAATAAAATGAATGAAAATATTATAATACTGCTACTATAGGAATAGATATAAATTTTAAAGATATATACCAAAAAAAAAAAAAATCTAATTATTGCAGTAATAATGAATAATGATGCAATTTTATCCAACATTGTGTTGATCAATGCTGTTAATAATACAATTTATGGAAATATTTTGAGCAAAATTATTTTGCTTGATTTTAATTAACACACACACCCACACACACAATTTAATGACAATTATTTAATAAAAAAAACTTACAATATTTTTACACACCCAATTTTCCTGTCCCATAATATTCCTTTATGTGAAATTTCATAAATAAGTCGTTTTTTTTTAATAACCTACAATATGATTGAAATTTTTTCCTAAAAATTAAATTTAATTATTCTTAAAATAATGATTTTAATTTCTCTTGGCTTGATGTAAACGGAATAAAAGGAATTTTAAAGATATTAGGGAAATTTTATAAACTATACCGATAATTTTTTGAATAGACTAATGATTCATTGAAAAAGCGTTACATAAAATTGGTACGCCATTTTAGCAATTGAGGTTTTTGCAATAGCTGTTAGGGCCAGGTATGAAATAAAATCCCTAAAAAAAAAAAAAAAAATGAAAACACTTTCATGAGTATGAAACGGCATGATTAAACAGCACCCGGAGTCAAATTTTAAAATATAATTGAAATGAGTGCGCTTAATACCATGTTATTTCTCAGACTACAACACAAATTCTGAGGAATACAAACATTAGCCACGAAACTTCGAATGTACCTTCTGTCTAAATGAAATGTTCCGATAATTTTACAGTATTTAATATACGGACAATTAAAATAAACTTATCAAAATACTTAGAAATTTAAAAAAAAAATCCCAACTTGTGTAATACAAATATACATATTCTATATTAAAAGAATTTTCATGTCTACATGTGGCTTTTCACCTATGCTTAGCTGTTATTCAATTCATTCTTTTTTACACTGTATTGCTTGAGATTAATTTTTTATTAATATTCAAGACGTTATTTTAAGATTATTGAGAGAGAGAGAAAATGAAAATTTCAACATCTATAACTATATACTATAGCTTAATATGATTAAAACAAAATCTTATGAATAATATTTTATAATAAACAAGGTTTTAATTATATAATAAATTTCCAACTGTAATATAACCTATACATAGACCACAGTATTTAATGTTATGATTGAACTCTTTGCTGTGGATAACCAGAATTCAACTCTAGTTATTGTTGAAATATAGTAAGATGAGTATTATATATATATATATATATATATATATATATATATATATATATATATATATATATATATATATATATATATATATATATATATATATATATATATATATTTTCATGCATGCATGTCAAGGAGGTTTAGCCAATTTTTCTGATTCTCTTCTTACGACAACTGAATACTATCCACTAAGCCTTTATGGAAGATAACAAGAACGGGATATTCAATGTTTTTTGAAGGATTAATCTTAGGGTATCCCCACCATCAAATAAATATATAAACTAGATTTTTTTTTTACAATAAAAACTGCTTTTATACTTTAAAGGATAAAAAATCAGAATTATTATCAAGCATTTCTAAATGCTAATTTTGAAAAAATTTAAAAAACTATTTTTCCCATTTCTGCTATTAAATAATTATGGAAAATTTATATGATGATGAATTTAGGGCATAATATTTGTTTTTAATAATACTTTTAGAATACAAAAAAACTATAGATAGATAGTATACTTCTCATATATAAATCCAAATATGATTGTGAATTTAAATCGGTATAGCAGACAATCATTTTTACGAACCTCTAATTTACGAACATTTAAATTTAATGAACTATTGGCTGGTTTTTAACAGGCTCTCATAGATGCATTGATAATTTTAATCTCAATTTATGAAGTAAATTTTTGAAAAATCTACTTTTTTATGAACTTGTTTTCATGCATTATTCGTTTATTTTTTTATCATCTGATGTTTAATTCAGTTTTCATGGTTGAGAAACTTGGATCGACATTATTATAGGCGAATCTTTGAATTGTGGGTAGCTAATTACAACATTAAATATTAATTAATTACTGCAATGAATAAAAACACTTTCGATTCTAAAATCAAAATTGCGTACAAATCGAAGTTAAAGGCTTTTTTTTTTATAAATCCTAGATTAATTTATAATCCGAAATTAAAGGCTTTTTTTTTATAAATCCTAGATTAATTTATAATCCGAAATTAAAGGCTTTTTTTTATAAATCCTAGATTAATTTATAATCCGAAATTAAAGGCTTTTTTTTATAAATCCTAGATTAATTTATAATCCGAAATTAAAGGCTTTTTTTTTATAAATCCTAGATTAATTTATAATCCGAAATTAAAGGCTTTTTTTTTATAAATCCTAGATTAATTTATAATCCGAAATTAAAGGCTTTTTTTTATAAATCCTAGATTAATTTATAATCCGAAATTAAAGGCTTTTTTTTATAAATCCTAGATTAATTTATAATCCGAAATTAAAGGCTTTTTTTTTATAAATCCTAGATTAATTTATAATCCGAAATTAAAGGCTTTTTTTATAAATCCTAGATTAATTTATAATCCGAAATTAAAGGCTTTTTTTTTATAAATCCTAGATTAATTTATAATCCGAAATTAAAGGCTTTTTTTTATAAATCCTAGATTAATTTATAATCCGAAATTAAAGGCTTTTTTTTATAAATCCTAGCTTGATATATGTTAGTAAATTTTGATCTATTAACAGTCGCCAGGTTTAAGTGGTATTGAATGTAATCAATAGCTTTAAATGAAAATAACATAGAATGCTTTTAAAAGGAGTTATCATATCTTGGAATCATTTTATGAAACCGACATTCTATACGAAATGCTCTTGTGAATGCGTGATTATCGGAGCAATGTTGCAGAAAAAATTATATCTAAAATCATTTTGACCTGACCATTAAACGATGTACCACAAAAAGTGATATTACTTCAATTTGACTTGAACATTCAACGATGTTGTAGAAAAAATGATATCTAGGTCATTTTGACCTAAACATTCAACAATGTTGCAGAAAAAAAAAAAAAAACGATATCTAGATCATTTGACTTAAGAGCAATAACTAAATGACAATATCACAGAGTGCTTTTGAAAGGAGTGATCATATCTTGAAATCACTTTATGAAATCGACATTCTATATACAATGCTCTTGTGAATGTATGCTTGTTAAAGCAATGTTGCAAAAAAAAAAAAAATTTACAACCTACCATTCTGACCTACGTGCGTTATTAAATAAACTGTAACTGAATAAAGACAAAAAATTTATATGACCAGTTATTCATCTAAGAGTTTCGACAAAGAAACTTAACAGCTTCCGAGAAATTTCACTTCAGGGCTTTTTGAATCTGGATTCAGGTATAGTTTGTATGAAAGAATTATTAGATGATTGAATGGCTATATATAAGGGCTTAATAGTAAAAATAAAAAGAATTTTCTGCTTTTAAACAGGAAAAAAAAAATAACGACTTAGAACTGTGACTATCTATACAACAAGTAGATGGATGAATGGCTAACAAGATATAGTACTTTCTGAGAAAAATAACAGTGAAATGCTTTTTTGCATAGAAAAAAAATGTGTTTTTAAAAATGCAGTTTTGAAATAGCCAAAAGCAAATGATTTATTTAACTGATTTTTCCTCAAAATTAAAGTAATAATTGCTTTAATGATGACTTTTTTTTATTTTGGATATGTTCTTTTTATACATTGCATTTTAAGTAGTATTTCTAATAGTATTTTATTTATAAAGAGAACAGAGTGTGGTAAAAAATTGTTTTGACAGTTGTTAACCCCACGCGTTAGTAGAAATGAGTGTCTATTGCATTTATTTTTGCTAATAGTATTATTAAAAAACTCATAGAATCGTCTGTATCTTCACACATTCAAAAAATTCGAATCTAAAATCAACTTTTTTAAGAAAATTTCAAATGCGATATCAGTATGATTTCACTGTTCTAAACAATATATATATATATATATATATATATATATATATATATATATATATATATATATATATATATATATAAACTAGTTTTTATTTCTTTTATTTAGCATCATTGGAGTTGATCAGGGTATAATCTTGAATCTAATTTTGGATAATTATTCTAGAATTGATAAATTGATGACGACTCACATAACCATATGTCTTCATAGATTTGAAGAACTTTTTATGAAACTTAGTTTTTCATACGAAGAAAATCAGCATTCGTTCTTTGATAGATATCATGCAATGTATACTGGTGTACATACTAGTCCTAAAACTGCAATTGATTTCACATTTTTGAAAAAAAAATACAATGTGGCGTATATATTTTTCACGTGCAATGTTTATTGCTTATTTCTCTCTTTGGATACATCATCACCGGAAAGATGCAATATTTACTGTGATGAATAATTACCAACTCACAACTGTTGCTTTATGGTTTTATCAACATCACGACGAGGATTTATACAGTTTTTTTTTACTTTGTAATTGGAGAGACATTTTTAACTATATATAAAAAATTGTATTATAAAAATTATTTCTTTTTTTTTTAACATCTAAAAATTATGTTTTAATTATAGCTTAAGCTCTGTTTATATGTCGATCTCTAGTTCCTTTATATGATTAAATATAATATTACTAACATTTTAATAATTAATCACAACATACATCAAATTATTTACTTTACATATTCAATTTAGAATATAAGAAATAAATTTGAACAATTTCTATAATTAATTTATATTAATTAAATAGATTTGTGTTTCAGCAACTATTTTAAATGATTTTGTGTTGATGTAAATAACCTCTCATATCTCAAAAATGATCTTCCCACTTGCATTGAAATAGGTACTTAGTTCATGCTCTGAAGAATTTAACGAAGAATTTATAATTTAATATTTTTAATTTTCATGCTAAGTAATGTATTAATTAAAAATAGTACAACGGTTCAATGAATTTTCTCTACTTCAACTTGGGAGAAGTTATTTAAACTGGAATCTATTATCATGCCAAAACATTTTACTTCTGCATATATATGGATGTCATGTATTTTAAGACAAAGTAAAAAAAAGTAAACTCACCTGATAATGTAAAAAATGGTGGTCGGCCTAACCAACTGCCATAATTGCTGAGGGCAGAGGCAGCTGTTGTGACTGCGTAACTGGGGAAAGCTGATCCCACCTGGTGATGTGGAGCTACATCGCCCTGCGTGGGGTGAGGAAGGTGTCCCCCGGATTCAAGTCCCAAAGCTGGTGCCAAGTAGCCCAGTGTCAGCGAGGCTCCGTCTGTCCTGGTGGGGTACAGGGGATTCGGGTGGAAGGCCACGGGGGTGGGTCTCACGCACACGGGTGGTCTGGGAAAAGAGAAGTTCGAATCTTCTTTCAAGCGATTGGCTCTGGCTGCGGCCCGCAGCAGAATGGCCGAGGTTGGCAAGTTGGAGATGTTGTTGCGACTGTTGCTGTTGTTGTTGCCCGTACTGCCTGAGAGGATGTCGTCAATGGAGAACTTATTGCTAATGTGCTGAGGCTGAGGAGAGTGACCGCCTAAGGACTCAAGCTGCTTCTCTGTGGTCATGTCGTCATCTTGAAGTTTGAGGTCCATGTTGGAGAGCTTAGGCACCTGTTGGAAATAGGTTCTTGACGTCATTGGCATTTAACTGTTGAGGCAAAAATAATACGAAGACAAAATTACTGTAAAGGCCAAATATATATATATACCGTAGTTTTAAAAATGAATAATAACACAATTTAACTGTATAATTGCGTGAAAGTAGATCAATACATCAAAATATTATTATGCATATATGCTTTAATTCATATTAATATGATAAATAGTGGCTTAGATCATTTTAATAATAATATTGTAGTACTATATAGGTTGTCACACAATACAAAATTAAAAAATTCTATTCGATGTACATTATTCTTTTGGATAAAATTAGAATATTTTATATTCTTGCAATTAATTAGAATTAAATAAGTTTCCTTAAAGTTTTATACAAATTCCTGTCATACACATAACTTAGAAATTGATAATGCAATATCACAAATAAAAGTATTATTTTCTCCGAGGAAAAAAAAAATTATGTAGATAAATGATAGTGAAGAAATATTAAAAATTTTTCATGATGTATAAATTTTGCAACATTATTGAGAAAAAATGTACATGTTTAGCTGAAAGGGAAAAAAAGCGAATTTCTTTGTAATTTTCATGTTGGTTACAAAGTTAGGTTAAGTATTCTGTGTGTTGTCACTTTTTGTGATACTAGGGACAACTTAGCTGAGACTTATAGTTTTAACATGGATTCCGAATTACTATAAACAACCAAGCTCAAGCGGAGAATCAAACCTATGATTATCGAACTGAAATCCAGTAAACTAACTTTTCATCTCCGTTAGCAGAATGTGACAAATAAGATAAAATAAATAAAAAGAAGTTTTAATACTTCAATATTCTTTACTGTTCTGGCGAACTCTGCATGAATTAAACTCTAAGTAAGTAAAATAACTAAAATTTAATAATGCAATTTTTATGGATAATACCTATATTTAATGGGAGCCAAATCTTACTAAGTTATTTTAATTAAGTTCTTACTGGTCCAATAAAGTATAATTTATAAGAGAAATATATAAATATTAAAGAAATAATTAGACCAACACAGAGATACAACTCACATTTTACAAAATTATTTAATTAAAAAGATCTACATACATTCTAATATTTCCCTGATACTTTATTATTGATATCATTCAAAAATATGTAAAGGACTTTTCCAAATTTAATTTACAAAAATAAAAAATTGTAATATTTTATGATTTTTCTTGATAAATAAAAAATGCAAATAAATGTTCAATAAGCATGGTTTCAAAATTTGATTAAATTATAGAATATGTCATAATTAAATTACAGAATATTAGTACAGCTGAAGAATTAAGTTATAAAATATATCTTGATATTTTTTTTTCAATTTTTATATCAAGAATTTATATTTAAAAGCATATAATATAAGATTCTAACTCAATTTTAATCATTTCGATTTTTGAGATTACATTTATAATTATTCAAACACATTATATATAATCAATGTAAAAGAAAACATTAAAAAAATGCTAAAATGCTTAATGAAAATGCTAAAATGCTCTCCTTCTAAAATGCTTAATATATTGATTGTACACTTATGATAAAATTTGCCATATGGTATTTAAAAATTATAAATAAACAATACATATAATAAAGTTAAAATAATAATAAAGTTAATGAAAATTTATTTCAGAAAAAATAAATTTTGTTGAATAATAATAATAATGTATTTTTTAATTAATAACGAAAATTAATTTACATGAATAAAACATGGTTTCACGATGCCACGAATAGCCTTTCTGTATAGTTTGTTTTTTCGCAATTTAGCGAAACGAGTAGAATAGCACAGTGCCATTAAAAGGTTAAACAACTATGCTTAAAATGGTGAAAACGGCAAAAATATCAGATTTGGCGAAAAATCTCTTTCTCTCTTTAATTTGGCAATAAAACTGGCATCATAGTGTAAACTTTACTTTATAAACGGAATATTTAGGGTATTATTTCGTAATTTTTCTGGCATTCTCAGTATATAGAAAAAAATCTATAAATACATTACAATCTCCAGCTGAAAATAAGATTATCTAAGAACAAAATGAACTCTAGCCATACGCAAGATCCTAATTTGCTATAATGCCATATTTCCAATTGAAACCAGATAATTTCTGGCTATATGACAATTTTTGTCTCCTTCTAAAACATGTGGAAAATTGTTTAAGCGTTTTCCATGCACAGTTTTAATTATTGAAGAGTAGAGTATGCATGCGTCTATTTACCGCGCCAAAGCTTTTATTCCAAATCCCTGAAACTTTACAGAAGAAAAAAAAAATGTATCTGTATTTCCCCCTATTATCATTTGACTTTCATATAAAATATACAAAAAGTGGTGCGCAAAACCATCCCACTGTAATTTAATAGAATATTGTGCTTTTTATAATTATTTGCTTATAGTTGTTCATTACGTTTTTAGAAACAAAATCCCGGCGTGTAAGACCGTTATTCTTTGACAAGACAGAAAACAGTTAATTCTATTTGCAAAACATAGAGAAGTTTTACTCAAACTTTCCGAAAGAGAAGATTCAGATGTGTTGTTTTCAACAGGACGGGGCTACATGCCACTCGTCGATTCCTGGCTGTCCCGTATGCAAAAAGTGTTTACAAGGACGATCAGCAAAGGCTTGTGGTCCGCTCGATCACTTGACCCCGTCCACTTGTGACTTTTTTACGTGTGTGGACTTTTAAATGGAAGAGTGTATGAAGCAATTCAGACACAGGTAAAGAACTGAAGATCAGAATCTAGGATGTCATCAACCCCATCACAACAAAAGAAATAGCAAGATCATATATAATTTTCCTCAAACGTGCTCTCGTATGTGGTGAAGTGAGTGTAGGAAAATTTCAGCATCTACAGTGAAAGGGAATAATTATATTTAATACATTACATTTGATTTTATACTTCGGTTTTTCATGCCACATTTTGTTTTAAGCAGAAAGTAAAGCAAGTATTTTTCCTTTTAATTGATACAAGATAAATAGTTCATGGTTTTAATTAAAAATATAATATCCAATGTAAGTTAATTAAAAATATTTTACTTGTGGCGAAATTCGAATCTTTCTTTTTAGGTATTTATATTTAAGTACCCTATATTGAGTAGTTATTACCAAATTATAAGTCTCCAAAATCTATAAAATTCGATATCATAATATCAAATACTTCTCTTGATTAAGTATTTCATACATGCTACCAAAATGAGAGTTTTCTCTGATTCGTCAGATTTTTAGGGTAGCTTGGTTTAAAAAAGAATCACTCTCTTAACTGGAAAAATACCTAGCTCTAGATTCGAAACCTGACTGAGATGAAAATCATCGAGCTCAGAGGAACTATAGATGTAAATGAGAAAAATATATTATTGTTGTCCGTTTTTGATATTTCAAAGTTAAAGTAATCGAAATAATCAATGTTTGAAATGCTGAAATCAAATCTCACCTATATTTAAAAATTTCAACTTTGGCGAAGAACGTTACACGCATTGAAAAAATTTGAGAAACACTGCACATATTGTATAACCGCACAAATTACAAAATATTGCGTTTCGATAAAATAATGAAAATGCTTTTAGAAGACCAGAATTTTTAGCTACTATCTTATAGTTTTCTTGCTAGATTATAAATCTATCCAATTCTGTCGAGAATAACCAAGAAAAGCAGGTTTATGGCTTGAGCTGACATAGAAATGTACCGTATTATTTTGTTGAGGAACCAGTTTTTAAATGTGTAACATATACCAGAAAAACACCAAAAATTGGAAAAAGAAAGCAAAACGTATTTTCTCAACAAAGCAAACTTCGTGTACACGGAGTGAATAGCCTAACAACCGAAGTACATTATAAAAAATTCACAAAGGGGGGAGGGAAACCGGAAAACATCCCAGCAGCCCCCATGACAAATGTATACGAAGAAATCGGAAAGGTAACATTAATCTTTTATGGTTTACAAAAACTAAGAATGAACCCGAGATCTTCTGTGGGGAAAAGTCAGTAGCACTTTTAGTCCATGTGAATAATATTAATGCACAAACTAGTTCTTAAGAACAGTATCATTAAGAAAAATAACAATAAGTCTGCAAAAAATTATCGATAAAAAGCAATTTGCAGCATTTTACCAATCATAATTGAGTCAGTAACAATCAAATTTCCTGGTTGTATATTTAATTGATATAATACTTTCGTGTAGGGAGATATTAATATTGTAAAATGTATGATATGGGGTGAAAATTCGCTAATTTGAATTAGCAATAATATAATATTAATAAATTGTTCCTTTTCACTCTTCATTTTTTTAAAATTTCTTCCTGAGAATTTCATGAATATCATAACTTGTTAAAGAATATTTTCTTGAGAATATAAAGTTCGTGGGGGGAAAAATGAGACAAAATTGTTGCGTAAAATCGACATCAAAGAACTAAATTAACTAAATTAGTGGAATGGATTTCAAGTTACGAGAGAAATTTTTTTACAAAGTTATTAAAGAACTAAAAGATAACAATTAAATATGTTAACATCGAGAGATTCAGTTGCTTTCGATAATTTTATTTCTTATAACAGGAAAATTTCTAAACTACATGGATAATTCCTTTATTTATAATATTGAAAAAAGACGGGTTTAATTATATACATAAATAATATAAATCACCTGAGACTGAAAAGATCTCGTCTGAGTACCGACTTCAAGAGATTTTATCATGGTGTGTGCATCTGGCAAAGTAAGAAAAAGAAATATCGCTAATTATTTAAACTTATCACATCATTTAAACTTTTCATATCAATTTTTGGTTTCTGTCATATTTGCTTTCGTATACAAAAAATGACTGTTAAAACAGTATATCCAATTTGAATATAATTTGAATCATTAATGTAGATCCAGCATGATAATTATGTTGAAAATATTATACTCTGTGATGATTCTAACTGATGAAATGTACAACTTATAAAATATTACTCTAATTATTATGTGTAAAATTAGACAAAAAAATTAATTCTAAATATTTTATGATAAAAGGAGATGTAGATCTTTTATTAATTATACATATTACTAAACTTTGGTTGAGATGCCATTTGTACACTCATTAACACAATTAATGATTTGAAAAAATACACTTCTTAATTATTTAAAAGATTTGATATTTTTTATTTATCAACTGCTTTGGTTTGTTCGTTTAAGTTTAGTTTCGTTCGGATCTGCTTTCGGTTTTCGGGTCTCCTTTTTCGCAAAATGAGTATATGGCTTTCTATATATGTAAAGTCCACCCCCCCCCAAAAAAAAAAGTAATTCTCAGCAAACATTTAAATGTCTTAAAACGATTTTTAATAATCATTATTTTTTCCACAATTCGTTGTTAAAAATAAATTCTCTTAGAGAATTAAGCCTACGAACTATTGATTTAAAAATCAAGAATAATTAACATTCAGCTGCCTGTTACATATCTTTTTAGTCTCAGGTAATTTTCTCGAGTCGATTAAATCACCTGAGACTGAAAAGATCTCTTCTGAGTACCTACTTCAAGATATTTTATGATGGTATGTACACCTGGCAAAGTAAGGAAAAGAAATATCGCAAATTACTAAAGAAAAATTTGAAAAAAAAAAAAAAAAGTTAAATTTTGATGAAAATAAAATTATATTTTTATTATTTTATCATGACTTCTCTACCATTGCATAACATGTCAATGTGTGTTGTTAAGATTACTCCACAATTGAACCTCAGTTTGAATTGAATATTGAGTTCTTATCGACAAGTTGAACGAAATAACTTAAAATGATATGTGGATATTTCACCTTTAAAAGCTGCTATAGGAGATTTGAATTTCCACTATGTAGTATCTCTGGGCTGTTTTTTTTTATATATAAATAGCGGTAGTATTCATACATTACAAGGAAGAAAACCTGGAAACCTAGTTGTCCACTTCGCCGCCTATTTGATAGGCATGCAGGAAGAAATCCCACATTCATTTACTTTTTCCGGACAATAACTAAGATAAAACCAGAGACTACTCTTTCTAATGAAGCATTACTCAGCATGAGTTATTTGAGATCACAACGAAACCTTTACCATTAATACTTCAACACCAAATATATTCCAATCTTTGAATTCTTATACTTTTAAATCAAGATAACATAGAAAAATTCCCCAACTTTATTAGGTGCTCATTTTATGTAAGTTGTTTATATTAATTTTTATATATACTCATGAAAAACAACGTTAAATGTTACAGCATAAAAAAAATAGGAAAAAATTAGTAACAAGAGGACTGTAATTTAAAAAGCGTAATAATCTATGGATCTTAGTGGAAAAATTGACTAATCTGAAATCCATATGCATTTCAGTCATCAAAACACTTAAAATTATAGCTGTGCCATATATTTTTTAAAATTGCTATCTTTATTCACCATAAATACATGGAAATAGTTTTTCAAAAGGCTTCTATATAAATTCATTTTTTTTTTCTTATTTCTGTAAAATTGTTTTTCCCTGCTTTGGTGTGTTCAAGTCTAAGTGTATGCACAACATTGAAAATAATGAACTATTAATGAATAAAAATAACTGAAATCATTTTGAAGTGTTACTCATAAAATCAATGGGCCTCTAAACAAGCACTTTTGTGATTGATAATAAAATTGAGATTTGTATATCTAATAAATATATGAAACCATTCTTTCAAAAGCTTTTGAAACGTATATGCTTACACATTTGTAGAACTTTTGGAAAAACAAATCTCCTACCCGATATTTATATCCGTATTACCACCTCCCCCTCTAATATAGGTGGATAGACAGTATATTTCTAAATGGTGTAAACATTACAACTTATGTAATCTAGATATATTTCATCACACACTCAATAAGAATTTGTATTTTAGCTTCAACAGATCGTGTAAATGTTACGTCATTTTTTCCCAGTGGTAATTTAGCATTTATGCAGATTTTTAAGGAACTAAATCTGCATCAAAATAAATTAGCAAAATGTTCAATTATAATTTTTGTATATTCAGGCCACACTAAATTAACAATTGAAAGAAATGTATTAAATAACATGCATGAATTAAAAATGTTCTCTCTACATAAATTACAATGTCTCTGTCTCTCAACTTGAATAATATTAAATGCGTAAGAAAAATTTTTATACGAGTTTCGCTAAAAAATATTTAAAAAAAAAAAAAAAAACAACAACAAAAATAGTTTATTTAAATTCCCTTATAAGCCCACATAATTTTTTTTTATTTTTTAAAGAAACTTTTTATTTTATTTTAAGACAATTCCCAATTCAAATTTAACTAAAAGAAATAAAAACATCTTTCACATTCATACAAGAAACAAGCGAACCAATTACTGAAAACTAGAAAACATTTTTGGAGTGATTTTTTGTTTCCTAGTAAATTCTTGAAACTTATACAAAATTTCTGTTAAAAATAAATATTACAATCTTGAAATCAAGAAATATTATAACTTAAAAACAAGGGATTCATAAGGCTAAACTTTTGATCTCCAATATGTTTCAAGAGATCTTTATTATTATTATTATTTGGAAATTAGAAATATTGTGATTCCACGGTTGTTATCAATAAAATAGCATATTGTGAGTAAAAGCATATTGTGTGATTACATATTTATACGTGACTTCTAATTCATTGCGATTATTTTTAAAAGCCGAACATAATTATACTATTTATGTTCCTTTGCTTGCAGTATGTTAAATGAACTGTTTGTGTGTCTTTAGCTTGCAGTCATTATAGTTTTCTTCCAAACTGGGACAAATGCTATTAATTTCCTAAAGAAAGTGACAGCTTAAATTATTACGATTATTATTGTACAGAAAATAGCTTAAAATTCCATTGGTTTTCAGAATCTCAGTTAAAATTATAACAATGAGAGACGGAATTTAAGATACATTATTTTTTTTAAGCTTTCTTAATTGTCCTGCAAGCTCGTAAATTTAAACATTCGTGTAACAACAGATACTGTACTTATTAAATATTAAATGGTCTAAGGTTACACAAAATAGAAGAAATTCTTCTTAGTTTTTAAGTGTAGACAGTTTACCCTTTGCACTGTAATTTTTGTAAATTAGAGACTCCCGAACTAAAAACCGAATTGTACTCTTAACTCACAAAATAAATAATAAATTTTTATTATATAATAATAAATTTTTTTTATTTATTGCTTTTGCGTTAGATAATATGTTTGTCCTAGTTTCTTGTATTTACTTAAACTATACAGATAATAGATATGCTTAAAAAATAATTGAGAAGACAACATAAAACAATTAAAATTAATTAACGTTATTTTTATCTCGTAGTAATTAAAGATTATTCTAATTTATTTTACAGTTACTATCCCTTTATCGACATAGTGTTGTATAAATCAATAAGATATTAATAAAACAATTTCAAATATCCTTCTTTAATAATTAAATCATGACACTCATTTTTGTAACCTTATATATAAAATGAAATATCTATTATTTTAGAAGAATTTTGAATAAAAAAAATGTAATACATATAAATAAAATAAAACCACGCTATAAAACAAGAGAGAAAAATATGTATTAGATATTACATTATTACAGAGAAAAATATATATTATTGGATAAATTAAAACTATTTTTTAACAAAAATAAAAATTATTATAAATTAAAAAATAATATCAAAATGCTAATTACTTATACGATCTTAATATAAAAATTAGAGCAAAAAATGTGTTATAGTTCTGGTATAGTATAAAAATAAAACTCTCTCACAAATTATAGAAGTCACTATTTGTAGATTTTTTTAACTTTTATGTAAGATTTAATGATTTTCTTTTTCTTTTCAAAAGATACAAATGCAAATTCGAAATGAAATTTATATACCGAAACTTCTTTACCGCTTAACGTAATTTTAAAATATTTTAACAATTCAGAAGTGTGTTTTCATTTGCGTAAATTAATAGTTTTTTAAACAGAAGAATTTAGGGTCTATTTACAACGCTTTCATATAAATTGAAAGAATATAATTTCTTTTTTGTAAAACATTTACAACAAAAGCCAAAATTCTCTATTTTTCTTTCTTTCTAATTTTACTGTTATTTCAGAATATAAAACTACGGAAAAGAAGTATACGTAATTAAAATTACGGAAACTTAAATCAAAATTTAACATAAAAAATTTTTAAAAGAAATTATTTCTAAGGAAAATTTAAAAAGTTGTTTTCCAATCATCTTATACACATACTATTAAATTATTATCTTTTGATATCTCGTTGGGAGATATCAAAAAACAATAATTTAATACAAATTTTTTAAATCTATTTAAGATATTTAAAAAACCAATAAATTATAGTTTAAAAGACAATTTATACTTTTCCAGAGTTACCTTCGGAATAATAAATTATTTTTAAACTCTCAAATGTATGTCCCGATCAGGTCAATTACAGTGCAGTCACTAAAATGAAATTTCGCCTAGTTCAGCTTTACAATGTACTCGCCCATTTATTTTCCCCATACTCTATGTAATATATTTCCATTTTCATTCTTTGTAAGCAATGACTGTAATGATTACATCAGCGCATGAAAAAAGTTTACTTTCTCAAATTAAACTGTGACAAATATGATTCATTTAATTTTTATGATTTCCACAAATTCAAGTTCTTTATTTCATTCTTAAAGATGAATGAGAATTTGAATAATAATATATTAGTAACTATCAAATAACTATTCACAAAAATTATGAAAAAGAAAGAAAAAATAATACATATATTCTAACATAATTCTGAAACGAAAATAAATTAATTTTGTAGAGATAATATTTCCTATTTAAAAAAATTTTGAAAAAATATGCCAATAGAAGATGCTTCATAATATTATTTCTATTACATATTGGAATGTTTGTTAATTGAATATAAAAAAAGAAATATTTAATAATAAACTCTGTTTCTTATTATCTTTCATTAATTCAATACAGCTATCCAAAGAAAAATTAAAAAGTGTTTTATATTTTGAGGTGATCTTAAAATTTTCTCTTTCATAATAAATGAATTGTCTGAAATTGAATAAAAATAAATAAGTAACGATAAAAAGAACAAATGGGAAAAAAATGTATTGATGATTCAAAAGAGCATGTTCAATAAAAATTACATGTAAGTTGTTTAGATGAAAATAAACAATGCAAAATTGAGATTGTCTTAATAAATTTACTATACTAATACTTAGTTTTGCTTTTCACTATTTCTTACTATATGTAACTTTAAAGTAGATGCAAACAGCTAAAATAAAAATGTATACCAATAATTATATTTTATACAAGTTCGTCGCACGATTATTAAAAAAATAATAATAACACTGATTAGGATCTAATGACAGAAATTTGTATAATGTAAAGAAGGTATTTACAAATTCAATAAGTGGATAGTTGTTAATTTGACTTTTTCCCTTTAAGTAAAAGGTGTGAGTAACTACAATTCTTGCAGTAGTTGGTAAACTTGGAAAATATTTGTTGAATTAAAATTTTTTTAAAAGATAAAAGAATAAGTAAGTAATGGAGAAAAATAATGCAAATTATACTAAATATTTTGATTGTACAAGTTGCGAAATTTCTATGTGAATTTTCATAATAAAACTCCCAGAAAATTATAATAACTATAATAACAATACTACTTTGATTTTCAATTTAATTATTAAGGATAAATAATTGTATTTTTTTTTTCTTTTACAGTTATTTAGCACTAATCGTAGCAGTCAAAAGATCTTTCACGAATTGAAATACTAACATCAATATGATCACTTTAAAAAAAGTAAGCAATTATTATTTTTCCTGAAAAAATATTAAAATAAATACAAATAAAAAACGAGAAAAATACATATTTCTAAATTTCATTCAATGAATTGAAATGAAACTGTATGAAGAACCGTATTAATCTTATTTTGACTTTTCATTAATTAAAAAGGATATTTTATTGAAATTCTTGTAGGGATTGTTGCTTTCGAGAATAGTTTACAAAATTAAAATATTAATTTTAAGAAAATGATTCAAAGGAAAAAATTAGAATGACTTTATTTTGTTGGAAATCATTTCAATAAAGAAAAACACTGAAATTAGAAAAAATATCAAAATGAAAGAGAAATAATAGGTTAAGTTCTCTCTCTTTCTAACTTTCATGCAATGAATCGCTAAAATGCAATTGTGAGAGAAAAATGTTAAGAACAGTTACACTAATTTTACTTTGGATTTTCATTTCCTAATCAGAAATAAATTACCATATTACTTATCGTAAGTGAAGCATTCAAATAATTTTTTTATATTAGAATATTAATGCCAAAATAAATAAATAAATAACTTTTGAGAAAATATAAAGTTATCATTTTCGTTTTTCTACCAAAATTTATAATTGAGAACAAATACTGAGTTATGAAGATAAGTAACAGAAATTATTAAATCATACCCCATGGTCCTACAAAAGGAAATTATAAAAAAGTTTTAAATAAAATATGGGAAAATATAAATAAGAAACTATATAAGAAAAGATGATAAATTAAGAAGCTATATTATAAAAAAAGTGCATTAACATAGAGGTTCTGGAAAAAAAATTAATATTTCTTAAATGATAAGTTTTATGATTGTTTAATAGTTTCGAACTCATTCTTTTCAATTAAGTAACGGTCTTCATACTATTTTTTATACGTATTTTCTTATGTTTAATGTAACTGCTATTTACATCTGCTCTTTGAGAGGAAAAAAAAAAAAAATTACGACTAGAAACATAGATCCCTTTGGAATAAATTTGTGGCTGAAATCTTAAGTTAAATTAATTTTGGTTTATTTAAAGATAGGCTATTTTAATTACAAGAATTTTTTTCAGATTTGCCATAAAAATCCATTCATTTTCAAATTAAATAATTTCTTAACCCCACTTTAAAATATTATTAATAATATAATTGATTCAGAATAGTTAATTCTAAAGTTTTAAAATCTGAAAATTCATCTAAACAATCGAATAATTATGGAATCATTTGGAACATTAATTTTCAAATTTAAAGTTTTGTAGATATAGTAGAATTTTTTATAAATAAAAATAAATGAAATAAAAAATTTCTATGTAAGAATTTTTTGAAAAACTACTATGAATGAACTATTATTACTGCATTATTTTTATTAACACCAGTGGGAAAAAAAATCAATATAATATCATTATAAAAAAAATCAATATAATCTGTATGAACGAATTCAATTTCATCCAGTTTATCTATACCAAGATAAATCCTTTTTTTTTTTTATTATTAAGCAAATAAATTAAAAGTTATTCGTTTCGACAAGAAATAATTTTATGCCATAACAAAATAGAATATTAGTTATTTTCCCGCCATTCCAATTCCTTGTTGAAATCGATAGTTACATGAAAAATATTAATTTAGACAACATAAATCGAATGCCATGGATTAATTAAATATGTCACATAAAACTAAACACATTATGGGAAGGGAAGATAAACTTACCTTTTTCTGACATTCCTTTTTCCAATTAAAAGCGACAGAATGGAATGAGAATCGGAAGTTACGATCTCTCTTTTTAAACCGAAATCAAGACAAATTCGCAGAGAGATCAGCCTACCTTTCACACCTGCGGTGGCAGAAACCTTTGAAACCCCTTCACTAGAGAGCGTGTTGCTTGCCACCTAATTTACCGCTAATACGTAATCTTTCCACCATTTACCAGAGGGTGGAAAGTGTCAATGGATCGATTCACCGCCGGGTACCACCCCCTCCTCCATTTTTCTTCTGCGAGAGCTTTTGGCGGGCTAATTGTCCGGAAGAGCGCCATATCGGAGCGGGACACGCCTCCTAAAGCGCCAAAACGCCATTTCGCAAGGCACGCCTACTTACTTCCCGCTTTAGGTATTTACTTTCCCCGGTTTCACTGTTTGTGTACACCGGAACGGATCCTTATTGGCCAGTTGAGTGACGGCTGCTGTTCTCCGAAGTGTTCACCACCCCCATTTCCTGCGAGTTGTAACAAGACGTGTGAACAGAAGTTTGCAGGTGACAGTTTCGTTTTCGGCGAACTTAAACTATTTAGTTTATGGAGTAATCGAGTAGAGAGAGTTTGGGTTGGAGGTTGCTTTAATTACTTTTTTGTTAATTAGAAAGGGACTTTTCCCTAGGGAAATCAGTATAATTGTACATTTTGTTTCAAAAGTTATTTTTAAATTAAAACACAGTTTAAGAATATTTATATAAAAAAAATTTAATCTTTTTTATTTTCTCTGAGTTGCACACATACACACACATTTCATTTTATTTCTTTTAATAAAATAAAAGTTTGCATATAAAGTAAAATTGTACACATAACAAATATTGTTGACTCTTATTTTAATTTATTAATGAACTAAATTAAATATCTAGCATTTTTTTTCACTTTCATAGCTGTTAAACAGAGGCCCTTATAATTTTAATTAGAAAAATATTTAAATTCAGGCAAATTTTTCTGCGTCTTAATCATAAATGTAAGCGTATATTTTTTATGAAAACTAAGAGATATGTAATTATTAACATCGATGGTTAAAGATAATAATAAAAATGTACTTCATGTGTTAACATAATTGGATAAGTTGTTATATGTATATACTTATCAAAAGGTCCACTGATTCCTTGCAGTTAAGCTTTTCAATCTTGAAATCGGAACCCCCCCCCCCATACATCCGATAACGTATTTTAATTCTTTAACTATTAATTAAAAATCCTACTGATTTATACCACATAATCTCATGTTAAATAAGGTATAGCTCTTATAATATCAATAATTGAAAATGATTCATTATCAATTTAAAAATATTAAAAAACTTATCGCAGAGATTTTTAACGATTGGTTTCACTGAATTTTTGCTAAATGGTTAATGCTCATTATTTTATTATTGATGGAGAAAAAATTTATAGAAAAAATTATCCATTTGTTTTAAAGCTTTAATAAAAAATTTTCGTAATACAGCAAAATTTTACTTTAAGGTTACTTTATTACAATACGTTTCAAACTAGGCATTTTCTCCAATCGAAACTAAAATGATTTTGTAGCAAGATTACCTCACATAAGCTGGCTTTCTCTTCTCTACGCTGCACCATACCAATGAAAGAACACTTAATTTTTATGCCTCTGTCCAACGGTTTTCTGCAGGATCAAGTATCGAACTCATTAACTGCTGAATATACGAATGACCTCTTACTTTACGAAGCTACTATACTTCTCAAACAAATACGAATACTATTTCTTCGGACTGATCCATTTCTTTCCCTTAGTCGATTAATAATTAATTATAAATCGAAATAATTTTTATGTTGAAAATTTTGTAGATACGGAGAGAAATTTTTAAATTACTAAAATTAAATGCATGCACAGATTTATAGCATATTATCAACCATTTCACTTAATGGTCAGGTAAATGCTGGTGAAGTTTAGTTCCAGAATGTAAAAATTTAGTTACACGAATTTAACTCAATACTTTATTTGACATCTTTACTTTGAATAAAATGAATACACAAAATGTTATTTAAATGTAAGCATTCCTATTTAGTGTTCTTATGAGTTATCAAATATTAGTAACCACTAATAAAGGAATTTAAAAATGTAATATATTCAAATTTCATTAAAAAAAATTCTGAAACTAAAAAAATTGTATTACTTAAAATACAAGAAATAAATTAATAAATGGATATGTTAACATAGTATAATTTTTAGGATCATAAAAGGTTATTTTTTACTATTACGGCTTCACATGAAAAAATGATTTAGGGATTTAAAAATAATATAAAAAGTTATTTCTATAGAATTTTGTTTCTCTTTCCAAAATAAATTAAATAACAATTTTATAGGTTTGATTTTATTCATTCATTCAATTAAATTATATTAAAGTCAATTGGATTTTCATACATTGCGCGTTCTCTTAAGATTCTTTTATATTTATAGAGAATTAAGAGTTATTCATTTTTTAATTATTATTTACAAAATTTGGCTAAAATGTGTGTTATCGATTTTATAATTTTTTTAAAAAAAATTTTATTTTTAAAATTCTGTAGTTTTTTGTAATCTTAAATATGTATACTTTAAAAATAAAAATTCACTTTTTCAATATTTTTCAAGTTCTTAATGTTGATTTAACAAAAATTTGTATACGTGAAAATGACACTGTCATATGCACATAAATTAAGCTAGTTAAAGAAATCTCTCTCTTCAGAAGCATTTTATTTTAGAACATTGTATTTTAATGATTTTATTACTATTTTCTCCAAATATTTTAATGACAAATTTTTAATAGTATTAATAGCCTTGTTACCACATTATGAACTAACATTTTAGAATGTGTTAAATTTTAGCGAAACAGGGAACAAATCTAATATATACAAATAATTTAAAGTGAAGATGTAGTCCAAAGATATAAATTAATAATTCTTCAAGAAATATCATTCTCCTCCTTAGTGACTATGATTTGTTGCTTACACATTTCTTTGATTCGTTACATGCAAATATTTAACTTTTGAAATAGAATACTCGCATACGAATCTCAATTCTGTAAGTTGAGCTTTCCTGCGAATTGGCTTTAGAGCAGGAAAATAGTTTTACAGTGTATTGGTTACAAAATCAAGTGAAAAGTATTAACCTCAGAATTTTCATTTTCATTTTAAAAATATATAATTATAACGCATATAACTTCCAATATTTTTTTTTTAATTTTAAAGATATTTCTTCGAAATTTGCCCTCCAAATTTATGTGTGATTTATAATTAAATTCTTAAAAATAAAAAATAGAACTCCTGTATTGTTGAAAATGAGAAATCTAAAATATCTTATTTAATATAAATAAAAATTTTTTCTAGAATTCACAAAAATAAATTTTTATGTGTGATACATATTTCTAACTTAAAAAAATACGTTTCATTTTGTAATTTTAATTGTTCTTTGTATATATATATATGTGTTTGTGTGTGTATGGAATTCATGATATAATGTCGATTTTTGTAATATGAGATACTGTTTCAGAACAAAATTTTTCTCCCTTTTCAAGCATATAGATTTCTTGAGTACTCAAAATTTTTTGAATTACTTTTTATCATGTCCTGAAAATTCTTCGAAGAATTATTATAAAAGATTAT
This sequence comes from Latrodectus elegans, assembly GCA_030067965.1. Lineage (NCBI taxonomy): Eukaryota > Metazoa > Arthropoda > Arachnida > Araneae > Theridiidae > Latrodectus > Latrodectus elegans. The sequence goes on along the minus strand of CM057820.1, from coordinate 74,939,981 downwards.
ATTTCATATAAAAAATTCACACATAATAAAACCTATCATTTTCCTTATTCGGATTTCTTAGATCACTAGGTCTCAATAATTTGCTGATTTTAGGGACGCATGAAACATCTAGTAAATACAGATGATCCATTGGCATTACAAGTTACTAAAAATAGCATTTCATACCATATACATCTAAATATTTTTGTCAACTGCGAAATATACCATCTCACGATACCAGATGGTATTTAAAAATTACAGTTATAATTCGAAATATGTTTCATAGTATTTAAAGCTGTAAAATTGGAAAAAAAAAAAGATAAAATTTATTAAAAATCGTATAACTCATAAACGTACTAATCTTTTGTAATAATAATTTATATATTTATTATAACACTGTATATAACAGATTTATAATTTTTATTAAAATTATTTAATTTATTAGTAAAAAAGACTCTAGAAATAATATTAATGGATAACTATTATTCACGAGAAAAATTTCCGTAATTAAATCTTTGAAAAGTATAATATTTTTTCACTAATAGACAACTCTGAAATGTGTTTCTTTAATTCTGAACTTTCAGAGTAGATTCAGTAGATATTCGAAAACAATCTGTAAAATATTTCAAGAACATTGATGAAAAAATTATGAATATCGTATAATTGGATGTAAAAAAATAATATATTTGGTTATTTTTATGGGTTGAATACACTTTACATTACCTTAATATAACAATAAATATCAACTTAATAGATGTTCGTTATAGGATGTATTTGAAAGAAACAGCTTGTTGAAAAAGATTATTACAAAAGAATCTATTTGTAGAAATAAAATATCAGGGCAAAAATGTTTATTTTGAATACGAACAAGTATAAAATACTTTATTTCCTTTCCAAATACCCAAACTTTTTATTGTAAGTAATTGATTTGATGCTTTACATATAATGTTATATATATTTTTATTTACGATTATATGCAAGAAATTAGAAATTTCTTGATGAACTATTTTGCAAAAAAAGACCAATTTATATCGCTTCCTTTATAATTTGACATGAGTTTTCTATAAAAGTATTTTCCATCAAAGTTTTATAATAAGATTAAAACGTTACTTAATTCCATATCGGATTGAATATTCAGGGTTGCTCTGAAACCTTTTCTAAATAATATCATATATTATTCATTCATATTATATACTTCATTTTAATTTTCACCAAGAATAAAACAAAAATAAAACTCTTCAGTAAGTGAAAATATGAAGATTAATGTCATTCCTATTCATTTTTCATTTTCATTACATTTATTAATCATCCTATTTATGTATTTTATTCATCAGATACTCCTTTACTGATAAACGAATACTATATACAAATGACATACATTAAAAATATACAAATGACAAATACATTAAAAAAACTTCATGGAAAATTTACGTAAAAACAGCATTGCAAAAAACAAAATACTTTATATAGTTAATAAACAATTTGATATTAGAAAGCTTAAACATTTAAATTCACAATTTAAATAAATAAATAAATTCAATGTAGTTAATTTTTATTTCAACAGCAACATTTAATGAAGTATTTCAAAAAAGAACTTCAATCAATTAATTTTTTAGTAAATTTTGCAAATTTTTCTTTAATGTATGCAAGAGTAAAATATATATACAAATTTAAAATTTGTGAAAATGTTTTTAGAAAAGTAGAGAAAGCAGAAAAAAAAATTAAATTTTTAAATTTCTATTTATTTAGCTATAAAGCATTTTATGAAATATAAAAATTATTTTTAAAAATTAAAAATAGAACTTCCAAACTAATCTAAGCTGAAATACACATATTAAAACATCCGATTTAAAATAAAATGGTTTTTAAATTTTAGTAGGAAAGAAATTTCAGTCACAAAATAATTTTCAAAGTATAAAAATTTCATTTTTTTTTTAGAATTACAAAATAGTAGAATCTGAAATATATATCTATATAACAATTTGAAGTTGATATTAAATTTTATTAAAATAGAACATAACTTTGTTCTACATAGAAACTTTAGCATTCGATGCGTGATTCAACATACACTCGCATGGATACACAGATTGATTTAAACACTGCATTTAAATTATATTTGCTAATAATGTGAAACAATTTTGCAAATCAACTAAAGCTTAATAAATTTTTTGAATGCTTTTTGTTTTGGCCGATCTGCAAATTTAAGATCTGCCGATACAAAAATGGCAATCTATGACAAAAAGTCAGGTACCCATGCAAGACGGTCATGTATTTCCCTTATTAAATAGTGGAAGAAGGTGACATAATAACCTTAACATGTCTAACAGGGACGATTTTCTTGACATCGCTTTTCTTTGTAATTAGTTAAGAAGTTTAATCAATACACTCAATTTTTAAACGTAAATTAATTCACTTAGGGAATTTGTTGTCTATTCATCTTAAAATATATTTATACTTTCTTGGAAGTGAATGATAAAAGTTATTGCTAGTATTTTTTAAGTTATGTCTTGTGTATAGGTTATGCATGGGAGTTGTATAACGGATATTTTTGCTTGCATAGGGAATATAATCATAAGAAGGTTTCCTTTAGATAAATTCAAACGAAGCCTTATTTATTGCTCTAAAGTAGCATTAATGTTTCAGTTTTCAAGTTAAAACATGCATCCAGTAAATGTCAATGTAGAAAAGGAGTTTGCCATTAAGCAAGTGAGGTAAGTAGAAAATAAGGATTGAGTCGCTAAACATTTATACAATCATAGTCATATTGTATATTTGATTATTTCTACAAATTATTTTAACGTGAAGATATTTTCTAGTGCTTTCTCATTTAACAAGAGAGAGTATATATTATTGATACAAATTCCGATTAAAGTAGCAATATAAATATTTTAAAAAAATTAAATCTGATTCGCAAATGACTATTAAATTAAAAACTTCCAAAAACTTAAACGACAAAAAACAAAAATGTTTGGGAAACAAGGGGAAACCATTGTCAAATAAAAACTACTCAAAAGAAGCTTAATAGAGAAGAGGCTTCATTGGAGAGGAAGTGCCAACTCAGTGTTTATCTGGTCATTTGACTGGTTCTAAAATTACTAGGCAATTTGTCGATGTGTTTAGAGGATTTAGATAATAAAAATAGACAGTGAGAGAGAGAGAGAGAAATGTAAAGCGATAACCTAACCTAAATACTCAAAACGTATTTGGCAACAAATCAAAGGCGGAGAAAAAAATATGTATAGGTTGTTCTGCATGATAGTAAGCCTGTTTTTATTTATAGAGAAAATAAACTAATTCTAATAAGTATTTAAGTTAATGGGGGGGGGGGGGGAATGTTCAACAACATTTCTTATTTAAAAATATTTTACGATATCCTTCGTACATACGCAAAATAATTTATTCAAGACCGCATTCCATTTAATGAATGCAATTTTATCTGTGATGCAAAATATGGAATTCAATATAATTCAAAAAATATTCGGAATAATTCACTTTTTAGAGGGAGTTCTTTTTAGCATTTTAAAACAAAATTTCAACAACCCCAATCTTCTTTTCCTTCATTTTGGAAAAAAAAAAAAAATAGATTTATTTTTTGCTTTCGTTTCCGTGTGCATTCAAAGTTAAGAGTCCAAGTCCCAATTTCCTATTTAAACAGAGAATCTCAGCAATAAAGGGTCATAATCCTGAAAACAGCTCTCCAGTGAAAAGAGAGCGTTGCGCGCGCACTTCTTTCCATTATCTCCCGCCCAATCACGGCTCTCACCTGTCAATAACGGCTTTTAAATTCCCAAGCGTTGGACTAAATGTCAAAAGAAAAAGCTGAGAGAGAGAGAGAGAGAAAGAGGAGGAAAAAAAAAATCTTCGAATAACAGCAAAACCACGGAACAAGGAATAAGATTACTCCGGCGAATAAAAATTAGGTTTTCCCCACAAACTCCACTTTCCTTTTATTCGATAGCTCCTCTTCCTTTTCTTGGCATTTTATTTATTCTCGAGGAAAAGGAGCGTTTACGGGTGAGTTGTTATTTTGTTTAGTAGTTAATTCGCGAAGGAGGCGTTGGGTTTAATTGGATGAGGCTTTAATGGAAAGAAAGGGTGGACAGAAGGGGGTGGGGGGCGTTTTATTAATAATCTCTTGGGTGTGGATAGGAAAGAGGTTATTAATCAACAAGGCGGGAAAAAGAGATTGTGTTCGTTTATTTGCTTAAAATGTATGAAGAGGCTTCCGAAAGTGGGGGGACTCAGGTGTTATTATCATCTTCCCTTAATTAGGATACTGCTGTGTTAATGAGGCGTTAGTAAAAAATATCTGGTCACTGGAGCAAAGATTGTGTTAAATTACTTTTAGCTTCAACGCTTAGGGAGTTGTCAATGGTTTGGTAAATTGATAATAAGAATATTATGTTTTATTATAATTGGGTAAAAAGTGTATTTAATGGCTGGGGTTTGATGACGATATGGAATAAATTTATAATAACTAATTATTTTTTAATTAAAAAATCTGAAACTAAATTTTTATTTACTCTTTATAATTTGCTTGAAAGATAACATTTTATATATTGGCTATCAATCGTTTTTATAAGATTTAATTGGATTTGTAACTCAATTTAATAAAACAATAAAATATGATATCGGTATTTTTTGTTTGGACATTTTGAAATTCCGGAAAATAAATTTTGATAGGTTTTTTTAGGGGATTTTAATATTACCCACCAATATTTTATTTGAAAGTAATTGTAATTTACTTACGAGATGTTTGTATATTTTAGACTCTTTAGACTTAGAATAAATTATTCTTAAATGATTATTTCTCCAAAAAAACCAATAATATGCGTTTTATAAATTCATATATACGCTTATATGATATAAATTTTAATTTTTTCATTCCATTTAAATATACAAAAATTCCTTAGAATTACGGAGACAAACTGGATGATTTTTATGCATATGCAATAAGGCAGACTAATTTAATTTAATAAAAGTTGAAAAGAAGAAAATTTTTATCGCGTGATAAAATAAAATTAATCTTGTTCAAAGATAACCAATAAAACCTGGAAAATTACCGTCAACAATTAAGACAACAAATAAGATTGAAAAGCATTTTAAAATACTCATAAATTCCCACCTTAATATTTTAACTGTGTGTGATGATACATATTAAAGATCAAAAACATTCTTCGATACGATAAACTTAAAAATAACTCTTAAAAATTATCAGTCAAGCTGGCAATTGAAAGGCTTATGTTCGACTCATATTTTAACTGTTGTTGAAGTATTTCCACAAATTTTTTACTTTTCAAATCACAAATCACTTTTTAAATGAATGTAAACATAATATTGGGAAACAAATCAGTGAAAATTTAAACTCGTGAAAGGTATTCCTTTCAGAAATTATTAAGCACGCAATTAATAAAAGGACTCCAGTGAACTTATTAGTTTTTAAAATTATTATTTTTTTAAATTTTGCATTTATTACCTGACATTTTTCTAGTTAACACCTATTTATTGTTTCGCCACATATGTTAATGAACAAACCTCAAAGCAACACTAAATTCAATGGAAGCATTAATTATCAATAAATAGGAAATATGTACATTAATTCGCTTTAACTTCGCAATAATTAACCCCCATTTAGTATGAACTGCCCCTACTTTAATTTAGCTATACGGCAACTAAATTAATAAAATGACACTTCAAAGAAATTTTTAAGTTCTCTGCCAAAGCCATTTTAGCTTGTTTTAATGTGAAGCCCCTAATCAATGGACTGCATAAGCGTGAATTAATGCTCGATTGCTGTGACCCAGATATCTCTAATATTCCAGCACGACTATTTCTCTAGATTCATCAATTGAAGCATAATGAGCTTTAACCCAAACGGTAAATTGATTCTTGAATTTGATTGGGCCAGTGCATTTCTGATAAGATCCAATTATTGTCTCTGCGCTGCTCATTAAGATAAGGACAGCTTTTATCGTTATTATCCGTCTATTGATTCATTATTGGAATGTCTTATGTAACCTAATTGAATTAATGTATATGGAATTATCGCTAATTTATCATCGGTTGCTGGCATCAATTGGTTTCTCTGTATGGAGGGTTGATTGGAAATCAACAATCAGAGCATATTTTCGATTGCTAGAGTAAGTTTTATTTCTTGACAAATGGTAGCTTAAAGGAAAATTATTTAGACAATTTAACATGTGAATTGATTCAGATCGTCTATGAAATCGTTAAAAAAAGGTTCATTTTAATAAATGAATTTCACTCATTTGTTCATGGCTGTAAATTTAGAAAATGCATTGAAATGGACAAAGTTTAAATTGATTTCATTAGCAGTTAATGCTTTTTCCATTCTTAGTAAATAAATGAATGAAAGTAGAAAAAAAATTATACAGCTTTAGTGATTCTAATGTAAATTTTGTAAAATTTTTATGATTATTTTTCCTTAATTGAAATAATCAAAATAAATAAAAAGGAAAACATGTTATCTAGTCAAATACGAATAAATATTTTTTTAAATCATGTTATACATAATACTAACTAAATATTCATTTTTTCAAGTGATTTATATAATTATGTCTTCAGTAACAAATTTATAAATATTTTTGTGAATTTACATGGTTCTTAATACAATTGTTGGTAAGCAAGACTTCTATATTTAACAGCACTTTTCGGAATGATGTTTTTATGGGGAGATTTGAGACTAATATTTAAAAACAGAAATGAATAACTTAAAAAAGGAAATAATAGTAAATAGGTTGATAATAGTAAGTAACCAATTGTTTAGCTTTGAAAAATATGTGTTCAATAAAAAATATAGCTATTTTGTGAAGAACAATTGAGTTTTATAATGAGTTTTCATTTGTAGGTTAAAAATATCCTTATCTTTATTTCTTGACCAATTTTTGTATATGGGGTATTCACACATTTGCTCTATAAGAAATTAAAATTTTTAAATCATTTTTTTAATTTAAGATCAGAAATAGAAATTTTTCTGGGGTATCATCTATGTCTAACTCTGATTGTCTTCTAGAATATATTTTAGAATAATTAGACAAATTTAATTGTTAATAATAATGTGAGTCTTAAATTAGTTTCTTTTTCTATATTTTATTTATATAAAATTGATAAACAGATAAAAATCTAATAAAATCTTATTTGTGTATGTGTGTGTGTGTGCAGGATATTATAGTTACGCAATGTGTTGTTCAGTTGAGAAAAAATGCTGCTGTATGCACCTTGAGTACATGAGATGTGCCTTTCAATTTTAAATTAAGGTGTATTTAAAAAAATCGATTATAAAAACTAGCACTTTTCCTCTACCCCTTAAACCATGTGTGAAGAGGCAAAGATATAAAGTGAACGAGTTTTCGCACCCTAAATATCTTTTTGATGTCCATTCTGAAATTTCTTACAATCAGGGCTCGAATCAGCACTGATTGGTGCGTTGAATCAGGAAAAGTTACGATATTTGCATTCACGAAAGAAATGTGTCTCAGACTAATAACTTCGGAACCTCAGTATAAAATATGATGGTATGGGATCAATCACAAAAAAGACTTCCACCCTTATAAAAATCTTAAGAATATAGTAAATAAATGGTCAATTTCGATTAATTCTTTTATGCTGCATATTAGTAAATAAATTTGAATATTTCTTAAGAAATAAAATAGTTTTTGTCAATTCTAATTATCTATTTGATCCAAGTTGTTGGAGCTTAAAGTGATGTCCATTTAAGAATCAGACACAATATCTATTCTTCACACGTTTAAAGAGGACCATCAATTGGGGTTCGAAAATTTTAAATGCAACACGACGACCTTTTTAAATTACCAACCATGTTTAAACACCTCGATGTAACAACACATACAAGCCCCTCTCTGTCCAAACCGAATGACCACGTCTGCCGAAGAGCACACGGTTTGTGAGGTAAAATCCTAAATTACCCGTGCTGGATCTCCCCCTCTTCTTCTCCCTTTTAAATCCCCCTCATCCCGATCCACTTCCCCCAATCATCGAAGGTGTTAATGGGCAAACGAGGCGGTGGTCGAGAATTAATCTGTAGGGTGGAGGTGATCGAAGCTGACCCTTTGGAATTTGCCCGCCGTTTACCGTTGGGGGAAGAGACGGCATTCCGCCGCTTTTGCTTTGCCCGCCGCTTTTCATCCGCCTGTCATTAAGAGTAGCTAGGGCTGCAGTCGGAGCAATGCCACTCAAACCGCCAAACTCGCCAAGTACTTACGCAGAGTTTTGATTGTTATTTGCGTTATCGCAAAATATAATATATAAATAAAAAATAGGGGAAGGATAATACTTCGCCAAGTATTCAAAATTCTTATATGTAGTTCATGTTTTCGTTATCTGATAGTCACTTCGACTTAAGAAGTATGTAGTTTACTTGCTTATGCAAAAAATAACTGATTTGCCGCTCACTATTAGTAAAGAGAATTTCATTTATACTTGATGTGGGAATCGAACCCACAGACTGAAGGTTGAAGCTTTAACTGTCCAGTTTCAAGCTCGAAAATAGTAGAATAATGGAACTCAGTACTTTGTTGAGGTAGGATAAACAGACAGAAAAAACTGTACCGATATCAGATAAATTAAGCTCAATGTTTTAGGTAAGGAACTATAACACATAATAAGTGCAGTAACCTCTTATATAATTATAGCATGAGATACTGAAAATTTGATAAGATAGGCAGAGTTATAATTTTTAGTAGACTATTATATTAGAGTTTCAAAATGAAAAGAGACTACCTGAAAAGAAATTGCCATGATTTCAGTGCTGCTAAAAGAAATTCTAAGAGGAAAACAACTTAAAGGGACGTTTGAATGAAGCAACACGTTCATTCATTGGAAATGTTATAGATTTTGCTATAACACAGCAAAAAACTCTGCAAAAGGATTTAAAGTTTTATGTAGACATGGTTTGAGAAAACATTCTCTAAAAACACATCACTGTAAATGCGATCTTTCGAAATATAAATGCTTTTCTTTGCTATGGAAACTTTGTACAGATATTATTCTTTGCTCTATTTGCATTTAAATTTTAGAGAAATAAATATTTTAGATAAGATTGAAAAATACATTCTTTTATTCATTTTCCTATACACTATATTGCCCCTTAATTTTATTCATCAATATATAATCAGATAATTCATACTGCTAAAATACTTAACGCAGTGAAAACCAAACGCAGTGAAATAAAGGTGAATCTTAAAAGTAAAAATTAAAAGATTTTCTTTTTATAAAATAAGTTTTAAATAAAAACTTTGCATGTGGGCCATTTTAAAATACTGAAAGGGTAAATTTTTTTTTAGATGAATTTATTGTTTAAGTGGAAAAAATCTTGACATTTGATCTGTTGCCTGCGACAATTATGAAAAACTGATAAAATAAAAAAAACCATCAGAAATTATGTATTTATTCAATTTCTGATGCTGTTAAACAGTTATATAGATCATCAGAAATACACTTGATTAATGGTAATTAAGGTAGCCTATTTAAAATTTACTGGCATCAAATTAACTAGTATATAGAATATTCTTTAGGGTAGTGAAAATTTATTTTGAATATTATATGTATACATGTATTAAATGTATTCTGATTAATAAACACTTAAAGAAGATTTGTCAGCGGTATATTTTCTTGTAAAACTTAATATTACAAATGCAAAGGTTGCTAGTTTTGGAAGGAATAAACTATTGAAAAGGGTGCTAGGATTTTCAGAGCCATGGAAATTTATATATGAGATGAAAAGTTACAAATTTGACATTGATATTGGTGGCTATACACTGATCATCAAAATGTAATTAGCAAAACTGATAAAATTATAAATATTTGATAACATTTAACTCAAAATTAGTAAAAAATTAGTTTGAGTTAAAGTGGGTTTGTTGTGGTATGACATAGGTAATGCTACTCACCTTCATGACTTGGTTCACAGGTGACCAGTGGGTGACAATAAATGAGTATTAACTTGTAGAGTTGTTGTGGTAAAGGGTTAGCTACTTAGTGCCCGCTTTTAAAAAATTTGTAAAGAATTTTTTTAAAATTTAGATTACATTACAGATATCACATTTCAATTGTTCACATAAAATATTTTTGTTATAAAATAGTAGAGTGAAAATTGTACAATCATCGTAGAAACTGCTGTTCAGCACTTATTCCTGCTGTGTACTTTCTTTTTAATGTTTTGCACTTTTTTTTTTATTTAAATTTTTTTTTTAAGTTTCTTGAAATAGACATGTACACCAAAAATTACATATATTTCATAGTTTTCTTTTTTTTATAAAAATTATAATTTATATATTTTTATATCCTTGGTATCAATGCTAGTTTTGTGTATAACATTATATTAAAACTTATAAACTAAATCAGTAAAACTCGGAAACCTTATTCTTGTGTATCTGTGCTTTTAGTGAAAATAATTCTATAAATAGCTACAGAAAATGCTATAAATAGTTTAGTGTGATTGTTATACTGTGATCTAAGTCCTGATCTTAATTCTAAATCACAACCTAATCTACTTCACTGTGTCGAATTAATTCTCAAGTATTAATTATTTTAATGCATACAAAAGAATTTGGGGGGTCTACCATAACAATTAAATATATATATATATATAATAACTAAATTTTCACGTTTATTAAATGAAGCAGTAAATAAATTTGCATTCAAATGATTTTTCTTTAGCTTTTTCTGTCATCAAATTATATGTGTTATGTATACATTAAGTAGAAAATGTAAATAAACCTGTATGTATTAATAGAATACATGAGATGTTATTAAATATTGAATAAAAACGATTAATTTTAAAAAAATTAAAATGCAAAAAAAAACCTTTAGATTGTAAATTTTTCTGGCTTTTTAATCATGAGTTATTTAAATAAGATGTTTTTTTTTAAATATCAAATTTTTAGTTAAGAAATCTGTATTAAAATTCTGAATTGACAAAACAAATAAGTTTCAAGGAGAAAATATCGTCTTAACGTATTTCTAAATAAATTCTGAACTTAAATGAGTTAAATTACTTAGATTATTTTAAATATTAATAATTTTATATAAAATTAAATTATTTTATAATTTATTACTAAACATGTATAATTTTTATGATGTTAATAACTACACGTTAAGTCTGAAGTCCTGTATTTGCATATTCAATGTACTTGAAACTCTTTGACTTGTCAGTTTACGGACAACTCTTGAGCAAAGTGACTTGAATGTGTATCAAATGCAAAATACATACCAAATATTTTGTCATTTCTCTAGATTATATAAATTTTAGGAAACAATTTGTGTAACAGAAATTTCAATGAAAAAAAATATACATAATGTCGGGGCAAACATTTTCATGTTTTAAAATTCCTGAGTATAATAGAAAAAAAAATCATATAGACAATCTCATTTCTGACAAAAGCTAGCAACTATATTATTATTTCACCTCCTATTCCTGTTATATTTCCTGTTTATATTTAGGAATTTCGAAAATCTTTAACAATGACATGTGGGAAATTTTATGAAATAATATTTAATGTTAATTTGTTATTAGAATAATATAAGGCCTAATGAGTAAGCTCACATTGTGGAGTATCACAAAAATCAAACCAAACACATTAAAATTTAAAATTCAGGAATTAAAAATACTTTCTTATCTTGAAGTCAGTGAGAATAGAAAAATATTCTATTTTTCTTATTTCATTGTATTCAATCCCCTCTAAGATACGAAGCATCATTATAATGCAAGAAAGACAAAGAATTTTCAAATTTATAAGTTTCAAGTTTATATGAATAAAATATTTTTCATGTGTGATGATTTTATTTTAAGTTTTTTTCTAATTTACCCTCGAAATTAAAAATAAGTTTTTTAGACAATTGAATGATTAGTGTTTATATATTTAGAGTATATGAAACTGATTCCCTCAATTAATATGAAGCGTTTTAAATTTAAATGAAAACACTATAAATTTTTAAAGTATCATTCTAGATTTAACTTGCGTTGATGCACTGAAAGTAGCAGAAAAACAATAGACTAAAAAAATACTAAATTTAAGTCTTAAAAATTACTGCTTTAAAAAAATTAAATCTTTATAAAAATTAAAACTATTATATTTTTTTAATTTGATATAATAAATATACTTAATATCTTTGTGGAAAAGCAAACAGTTCTGGTAGGTTAACATGTTCCAACTTAAATGTTTCAAGACAGTTAATTAAGATGCAAGAAAACAATTAGTATAAGAAATCAACGTTTTTCAGCAAGTAATATGAATTAATTTTTCAAATTGCCTTCAAAAAAAAGTATTGATATTTTGTGATTATTGACATTATTGAATGAAAAAGTTTTTCTTGTAGAAACAGTTATTTATTTAGTTTTGTTGCTCAGTAAGTATTTTCATTTTGCAGAATAAGTTATATGTATGTACAATACAAAGCAAAAATTAAACTTTCAAAAAATATTTGATTAAGTAAATAAAAACTCTAAGCTAAAATATATTTCAAGATGTCTTGTCTTTATGTAATAATATGCAGAAAAATCGTATTAAATAGTTATTGATACTATTTTCGTAGATTCAACGAAAATGTGAGAGTGCCGAAAGTTATTTGTCTTATATTTAAAATAAATTTTCCTTCCATTCTGTAAATGTTTCTTCTAAGTTTTTTAACTGTATTTTACATTATTCTTTTCAAATTATCTATGGAACTGAGATCAAAGGCCGAAGCTGACTTTTTAAGGCATTTATTCCATTATGGTTCAGCCATTTTATGATTGCAATTAAAATCCGTCAGAGTAAAGTTAGAGAGAAAACTTTCATTAATGTTACAGTGGACGAATTACAGTTCTTTGAATGACAGGTAAGCATGTTCTAGATCTGGTATTTATTTCTCCTCGGGTCATTGACTTAGGGGATTATTTAGGCATAAGTTAAATGCCTTTATCTTTGCGCCAAACTGCTAATTTACTGCTAAAATACTAAAAAGTGCTTTTATCAGAAATCCAAAAATTTCTTCAGTTCTGCTTAAATTTTCATGCATTCCCTTAATTCGAGCAGCTTTTGCTTAAATGTTGAAAAAGGCTTGAAGGACGAGGGATTCCATTTCGACAACTTTCATTTTTCAAATAACGTAAAACAGTCCGTTTGGATTCAAGGAATGTTCCTTTTTTATGCACAGTTTTTGATAAAAATTAAGAATTCAGATGATTGTTTTTTTTTTTCATACTTTATATGATATTTTTCCCTTATCACTTGCTGATACACAAGACATCTTCCATATCCTAGTGTTCTTTAAATATGTTATTATTTTTTTTTTAGACATTTTTCCATGCGAAAGATATTGCAGCTATGTTTCCCCCAGTTAGCTTTCATCAGTTATCGTTAATCATGAGTACACACGATTATTAAAAAATTTTAAGCTTCTTTTCATTGATTTCTTATTTAAACATAAATTTTCAATCAAGTGCAATTTTTAAAATTTATTATTTTTTTCAAATTAAAATCGTTGATTTGTTATAGAACAATCCATTATGTAATTAATTTTATGTGAGTTTAAAAAATAATGTAATGTGAGTTTAAAATACATTAAAATGTATGTGAGTTTTCTCATCAAAAAATAATCACTTATCATCATATGATTAAATTAATTCTCCTGAATGTAATTTATGTATTCAAGAAAAAAAAATTCAAATTTCTTGTACGTCACAAGGCAAGCAAAATAGAATGAGTTTTTCTTTAATAAAAAGAACATACTAATATGCATACTGTATAAAGTATAGAGCATAAATAAGTATAAGATGAGAAAATTTTACTGTTTTTAAAGTTTAAACATCAACAATCGCACAAATGAACTAACTATTTATTACTAATTATTTTTTTAAAGTGTTTTATTACATCTACATAATAATAACAATAGAATATGAAAAATAAAAAAGAATTGTTAATTTTTGTTAAAGATGATGAACGTAAAGAAAATCTAACTGTTGTGGTGACTTATCTAAACAAGTTATTCACTGAGTTAAGCCAGTTCCATGGGAACTTGAACATGTTTAAAGAAAGAGTGTGTGTGGTACAGATTCTATCCATCGTATAATATAGATTACCACTAAGAATAAGGCAGTTTTCACTCCCGAAAGTAGATCTTTACAATTAAGAAAGGGAGACAAAGCCGGAGACCCGCAAAAGTATCATCTCACTTGGATGACATTGCAATCATCTCCAGTCATCTATGCGACCCAACCATCGTTGATAAATACTATGAGTCTTTTTTTGAGCCAGTTATAAGGACTTCCTCAGAGAGGATGAGATGATTTTCTTCATCCCGCCATTGACACCCTAAAAAGTTCAGCTTCTTGCTAATATTTTGGTGGAAGCTATTTCGAATATATAAATGTTAAAACTTTATTTGGTTTCATTTTAAACCGTTTATTCTTTCTCGCACACGACAGCGATTACAATCTAAAATCTGCAGTCTAACACAAATTCAGAACTGCTACAAATAAGTATGCCCAAAATGGAAATCGAAGCCATGAGTTAGTCAAATGACCATCAGAGCGTCATCCATTCAGCTACTGGCTTAGCAGTGACGATTAAGAAACAACTTTACTGTATTTTAATCAACCATGTTTTATTTTTTAAAAAACATTATTTGAATGTTTAAATATATTCAAAAGTAATGATATTTGGATTTCAATAAATGTCAGTAAATTTATTAACGCTGATTATACTTGTCATTTTAAAATGGAAGAATTGAATTAATTGCAAAATAATTAATTTCCTGAATTAAATTTCAAAAGAAAGAAAACAGAATTACTCTTAATGAAATATGAGTGAACTTTTTTTAATTATTCTATGAATAAAAAATTTAAGCGATCAATAGCAGATCTGACAACAGTTAAAGCATTTTATTTTATAAGTTTTATTATATTCTTATATTTGCTAAAGCTTCCTGAATAGTTATTACTAAAAATATTTATAAAATAAAATTTTAAACGAAAATTTTGGTAAATGTAGAAATGTATTAGACTGAAAACGTGTAATCAATTTAAAAACGTAGGAAATTATTACTCTTTCGAATAGGGGAGCAAGCAGTACAAGAGAATTTCTCATTTTCTATGTTTGAAAAACTTTACTGAAATCCGTTTGAAAAGTAAAAAGTAATATAAACAGTAAATAAATGAATGCATTAAAAAAAAAAATTGGATAATACGGCTTTGATTAAATCTGATATTTTTTAAATATGTTTGAAAAATGCAGCTGTTCATTCCTGAATTTAATTTCAAAAGAAATTTATCTGTGAATATTTCTATTTATAATAAAATAAAAACTAATAGTCAAGAATATATATATATATATATATATATATATATATATATATATATATATATATATATATATATATATATATATATATATATATATATATATATATATATATATATATACATAAGTTAATGATGAACTTATGCTGAATGGTACTTTAAATGGATAGCCCGCCACGTCTGTTGTTTTGTATTACAAAATTAACGACTTAAATTATAATCTGTTCGAAATAAAATAGTGGTAAGCAAAAAAGAGTTACATGTCCATTATGAAACAACTCTTTCAAGTGATAAAAAGAATCTATTAGGTTTACAACATGTATTTTCTGATGAAACAAACAAATTTAAAAAGGAAGCTGACACTTTTGTCAAACTAAAAAGTATACGATATCTCCTTTACGAACATAGGATATATCAATTAAATTATTAATATCAAAATAAGAGTTACCGAATATCTAACGCAAAAAAGATTATTTCTGAAATGCTCTCTGAACAATAGGCGATGAATATGCCAAATCGAGCAAACCTCGATTCTAAACTGTTCTCTCTCATCTAAAGCGGACTGCTGATTGTTCGCTACACCTTTTCCACGCAGTCTCATCATCCCCTTCTTGCCCCTGCTCACTGCAACCGCCGACAAATTACCCAGTTTACGTTATTGATCGAACAATGGCTTTTCTCCCTCATCAGAGTTCTACCTACCACTCTAACACCATTTCCCTCCTCTCCTCCCCCAACCAAATCAGTGAAAATTTTGCTTCCAACCTTTTTTTTCCCTCCTACCGAACCAACTTTCCCTTTCGCTGATGTTTTGTTCCATTTATCTGGTTTTTGGAAAGGACTCATCGCTTCCGTCTTAATCAAGTAGAAACTTCAAATAATTAGGGCTCATTCTTTGAGCATTAATGAGAAGTACTTAAAGGCTCTTTTCAAAATATTTTAGGGATTTTAATGCGAGATTTTTTTTTGTTCGCCACTATTATTATTTAATTTCGCTTAAAGTTTTTATAGGATAGAAAGTAGGCCCATGTGGGAATAAAATTGGAGTTGTAGGGAAAATGAGTAAGACTAAAATGTAAAATTGTAGGGATAATGTAGGGGAAATGAATTATCCGAACTGAGCAAATTTCTTAATTATAAATAAAAATATGTGCATTGTTATTATTTTATCTTTTTAATTATTAATGTTTATTTCCCGCTGTTCTCAGAAATAAAATATTTAATGAATATTTTGAAACTGTCAAATAAATTAGAGGTTTAATCTCGCAAATTATTTTTATTTTATTTATGTAAATAAATCAAGCTATAATCTACAGTTTCTTAATATAACCGGTTTATTTATAACAAGTTCTAATCAACTAACAGCATTTAAGTTTAAAAAAATAAATTGGCAATTAAAAGGAAGAAATGTAAAAAAGATCTTTAGTTTGAGAAAATTCCCATACAAAAATAAGAAGTTTTATTTTGATATATATTAAAACATTCGAAATTAATAACCTTTAGAAGCGAATAGTACTAAAATATTGAATAATTATTGAATATTCGCTTAACTCAATATTTATAATTATATTATGTAATATAAATTAAGTTACCACACAATTATATGTGAAATTTTTTTATTTGTTCATTAGTAGATAAGATTCACTTTTAAATGTATAAATGTGCATTAGATCGTTTCAAGAGTTTAATAATATGTCTTAGAACTTTCTTATTTTCAAAATAAACTGCACTTAGATACTTGCGCTTTAAATTTCATCTCATATATGCCCCAATGAGTTTAAATTCCTCGACTCTGAAGATTAATTACCAAATCAGTTTTTAGTCATTTTCTCTTCAGTCTATTATTCAAATTATTTGAGGTATTTATTCTGGGTAATTGTACTTTTATAAATATCCATTGCCATAAGAAAAACATATTAACTATTTTATCTATATTGAATATTGTCATTAATAAAATGTTACTAGACTTACCGATTTTTTTTTTTTTTTTGAATAATTAAATCCTTTTAATATGTTTTACTTAAGAAAAAGACAGAAAAGGAAATGATAATTAATAGGATATAGACTATTGTTACATACGTTACAAAATAATTTCCTTATGTTTTTTTCTTTTCTGATTAAATGAACTAACTCAAACAGTTAAATAGTTCTTATAGTAAATACATAATTTCATAAAATCTTTTTTACAAAAAATACTAGGTAATTGCTATGATGGAATAAAATGATCTTTTTTTTTACAGATCTAAAGCTAGTCTTGAGTTAAATCTTAACAATGTTTTTTTTTATACTAACGGCGGGCACTCGGTGACTAACCCTTCGTCATAACAAAGCCAGAAACTGGTACTAAACTACCATTACCCTGTGAGCACCTGTGAACTAACTCACGGAAGTGAATACTATCACCCATGTCATTCCATTACAAACCCGTTTTTAAGTGGGGCAAATTTTTTTATCATCTCAAAAGAAAGAACAAAGAAACATCCATTTCCGAACAAGGATTCTTACCCGGGACCAAAAGCTTAGGAGTCAAGAACGCTTGCCCCCCCCCCAGCCTTCTGCCGATAGCTTTAAGAATGTTAATCATCACTTATAATAATTAGCTCACTTGATGTGTAACTAGAAATAATTTCAAAATTTATTTCTAGAACTACTTAAGGCGCACATTGATATCTCTAAAATGATGGATTCGTCCTTTTCCATAAATAGAGGAGGGTGTTCGAAATTTTCGGGCGACAAAGGAATAAAAGGCTATTTTCTTCTTAAAATGGCCAAACGTTTCTGTAGCAATAAACCACAATAGTGCAGTAAAATCTTATACATTTATATAGAAGCACATTTATATCGGCGAGAGAGAGAGGACCCACGCCTCTTTCTAAACTGCGCTATATGGTCTGTTTTGCGGGACGATACATCACTCCATCGGGACGATGTGTCCCCTCCCCCTGTTTTCCCGAGAGTGGGGGTGGGCCTTTCCCCTATTTCGTTGAGATAGGGGAGGGGGTCAATGGATAATTAGCGCAGCAGCAGAAGATGCGGTGGGAACGAGAGCAGGTGGGAGTCTCGGGATGGGAGCGAATCGAAACTCGTCGATCACCCCTGACCCAGCATCTATTACCCTTGGGCGAGAGCGGCCGAAACTGTCGTCGCCAATCCGCGGGATGCTTGGCGATGATGAAATGATTCTTTTTCGCCGCATTCCGCTCCTCTTTTGCTCTTTCGCATCCCAGATGGGGATTTTAGATCTGGAAGGTAGAAATGAACTTTATTATAAGATTGGAAAGAGAAGGAGGTGCCACAAATAAAATTACGCTTCATTAGATATTTACTTTAAATGAGAAATGAATGCTATTAATTTGAATAAATTTTCGATGAAATTATCTAGCGGAAAGTAAAATAATAGCATGGGATAGAGTATTAAAATTTAAACGGAAGGAGTTTCATGTCGATTTTTATTTAAACACGAAAAATATGTGTCATTATCTTTAAAATCGAACACAAATAGTGCATTTATTTTTAAACCAGGACACGATAACAGCTAAGTATCTCTCTAGTCTTCTGTTCTATAGTTCAAGGTTTCTGTTCCCATTTCAGGCATGATTGTTTGCAAGGGCTCGAAATTAATTTTGCGTCTTAATTTCTGGATCATTTGGCTCTTTTATATGAAACATGATCACAGAGCGACAAATAAACCACGAATAAAAGTTAAAATTTAGAGTAAAATTTTAGAGAATTCATTAAGTAAAAGATAATCACAAAACTTTGTCTGAATTTAAAACCATAAATAAAACTAATGACATTTGTGCATGGGAAAATTTCATTTGTAAATATATTTGAATCCACTTGAAAATTCCACTTCAACAAAACATCTTTTAAATTTAATAAATATTTTATTCATATATTTCCACTTCAATGAATAATTTTTAACAGAATTAATTATAATAATTATTATTAAACATTATTTAATTCTTACATTTAAAAAATAATGTCTTGAGATTTTCGTTTTTTAATATTAATTTCGCTATAAATTTTATTTTTAATAATATTTAATTATTATTATATTTACATAAGGGAAATTATTTAAGTCGATTTTTATAACTCCTTTGTTGGAGGTTTTATCTCTACATTTTCTTCTCTTCTTTTCCGCCGCTTTCTATGCTACTTTTTTTAAATATATTATTCTATTACTAAATATATTTAAATAAATTAGTCTATATTTAAATATATTAGTCTATTAAAAATCACTTCATGAAGAAAAATTAATTATGCTGAGCATTCCAATGCTTTTTTATAACACGAAGTATTTATTTCATCATCAAAAATGCGTCTCCCAATGATCACCAAATTGACTGATTTCTTATAAAAATTTCTTCATTAAAAGTAATGAGTCCTCAAATCTTTATTATCTTTTCTTTATTACTTTTATGTTTTCAAAGTCTTGGAGAAGAACATATTTGTAAAGAGATAGTCATAAATAAACCTTTATTAATATAGCTAAGATGTTTTTTCCAAATGATTAGGCTAAATTACATTTAATTCTGTAGAAACTCAACTTTTCTGGAATGGAATTCTTCGCCAAATTCATAAAATTGGAACCAGACAGTTTGTTATTGTTGAAGAAGTTGAAAAAAAAGTCATGTGTTGCATACGTTTTGTGGGTATTCAAAATTATAAAGCCGAGCTGGTTGCCGAATGGTTAGCGCTCTTGCCTTCGGTTCAACAGTTCGTGGGTTCGAATCCCACCTTGGGCATAGATGTTTGTAGTAGTTCGGAATCCACTTTAAGCCGTAGGTCTCGGTCTGATTAGCCCTCGTGTGCAAAAATTGACCGTTGGGCGACAAACAAACAAATATAAAAGATAAGAAAATTGATTAAATCTATTGATTTCTATAACGAAAGAAATTTTTCGTCAATGAAATATCTTGTCAAGTGCTTGAAATTTGTCAGACTGATATTTCTTAGGCAGTTCATTTTATAATTACGTTTTATATATACAATGAATATTTAAAAGTAAAGTTTGATAAAAAAATTAAAATAATATTAATTATAATTATATTATTAATATTTATTACAATATTAATAATAAATAATTATGTGCTTATAATAATTATAATGACTAGTGTGTCTTTTATTCAGTTAAAAATTAAACTCAGAAAATATTTCAAAACATCAAATAAATATAAATGTTATAAAAAATATTATTTGGAAATAGTATACAAAAATTTTTTAAACAAAAGAAGATTCAATTTTATTAAATAAATGTGAATTAGATTTTATAAAATAAATAAATAAAACTTGCTCAAAACTAGGAATTTAATCGAAATTAATTTGAATTGTCTGTATGGGATTTGTGTGTGTGTGTTTTCTTACATATCTATTTTATTTAAACATCTCTCGATTTATATTTTGAAAAAGAAAAAAAGATTTCACTATTGCTTAATTGCAACAAAATTTGCAAAATAATTAAAGTATAAAGTTGGTAAGAGGAGACAAGTACGGTTATTTACCAAATTATAGAAAATACTATAAATAACACAGAAATTGTCTTTTTTTTGTATCACAGAATCAACTGTTTAGTGTAAAACGATTTGAGTACTCTCAAGAAGCTAATTGAAAAAGTATATAACTATTGCTTATAAATAGGTTGTTATCTTTCATGGAATTGTGAATTTCCTCTATTTTATATGATATGCTAACATCGTTAACAAAATAACCGTAGTGTTCTTGCCATAGAAAATGGCCTGTATCTCAAGAATCATGTCTTTATCTCACTAATTAAAATATTGATCCAACTATTTGTTTTCTGTTGTTGTTGTCTTATCCAACTTGTGCAGGTTATGGTGAAGGATGTGAGAAGCAGCTTCCGCAGGTTTAAGAGTGAGAGGCATCAAAGGTTGAAATATGACTTTTGACAAATGTTTTCAAAGCATTTAGCTGTGCAAATGAGTGTTTCGTAGTTTAGAAGTAGAGACCAAGTAGAAGATCTCCACTCTTGGTAGACCACTCTCAGAGATATCATTTTATATGGAGGACATGGCAACCTCGACATATTTTAAATGTCTTAGCCTCCTTTAGCAAACACGACGGGTCTTCGAATGGGTTGGGATTCGAACTCAATTACATTCTGATATCGCGAGCGAATGTCTTAACCATCCAGGCAATCAAGGCCCCTATTTACATCATAAAGTTGCTCTTGTTTTTATAATAACGACAATGTCTACAAAAACTTATTAGAATCTGCTCGCTTTTTAAATCAAGATAATTTCATTATGATTTATTGACTCCAATTCCAGCCCACCGGAAAGTTTTATCCGGCCCTCAGATAGAATTTTAATTTGTTGGTCCAACGGAAACTAAAGAAATATATATATAATTTATGTATTGTATATCCATCTCCTTTTCTATTTTGTTTAAATGTTATTTTGTTCTTTCTTTTTTTTTTCAACGGACTAATGATTTTTTTACATTTTCTATTTTTTGTTCTACAAAACATTAGAAACGACAGAAATAGCAAGCACAGACATTTTAATCGTTAAAGTGTTAAAAGAGGAAATTCTTTGTTAGTTATAGCTGTAGACTGGCGTTAACAAGCATTATCTCTTTCTCAGGGAACAGACATATGTGAATCCAATACAGGTGAATTAGACCTCACATGTAGCAGACTGCGAATTTTAAGCTCCTGTCAGCACAGAAAATCAGTGCTGTGTTTGCTTCATCTTATACATGTGAACAAGTGTTTTCAACTATGGACCTTAAAAATTCAGAAGTAGACTGACAGATAAGTATTTAGCATCGTTCCTTAGAATCAGTATGTCTCACTCCGAACTTCAATATAAGGAATTTTTACAAGAGAAATAGCTATTTCTCTAATCTTATTAACATAACTAAATTGTAAAACTTGTATATTGTTTTTAAAATTTTTGAAAATTTATCTTGGCCCCCTCCCCCTTCTCTATGGTTATTTTTTGCATACAGGAGCCAAATGGACCCAGACTTATAACTCAAAGCGAATTCCAAATTCTTATAAATATCCACTCCCAAAGTAAAGACAGAATTCACGGACTATTGAAATAAAGGTCTCAATACCAACCATTCAGGACCATTCAACTATACATCGTTTCCTATTATAAAGAATAATATAAATATTGATTTAGAAAGCTATACTTAATGCTTCTATAGATTGCTTTGTAAGATTGTTCGTTGCACCGTTTAACATGTATTGCATCATAATATTTAAATTAAAAGTGGTTTTTAAATTGTGCATGTGCCTTGTATTTCTTATTCATTCAGTTCCTGCTTAACAATCGCCAATCACTTTCAGACTTATTAATTCTAGTTGAATTCTGTGATCATGCAGATAGGAATAATTTTTTACCCCATAATTTCCGGATATATAATAAAACTCATTGGTTATCTATTCCAGACTTAATTTCCATTTATTACAGTACTTGGTTTATGTTTCACTTTTTTATTATATTATATACTTTTGGGGTTTTAGTACTATAATCAAATATGAGTAAAAGTGCATTTTTATCTTCTCAGTAACGTACAATATTTATAGCGATACTGATTGTAAATAAATATACTTCCATTGAACAAGATATTGAATACTTTACTCCATCAGAATAACTACGAGGCGTGGTATTCTGCTCTGTAATAAACCAACAATGATACCAATAGCTTTGACGTTAGTTCAACTTTATTATATACACGCAAAAATATTTGGATACATTAATGTGAGATAATAGTACGAACTTATGCGCGAACATTACAAACGCTTTTAGTTTCACGTGCCCACAACAAGGATGTTTAATATCAGATAAATGCCATGAGGATATGAATTCTTCCTTTATTATACCTAAATTTATTTAAATTCAAAATATGTTTTCGATATTTAAATAGAATATCGCCAAAAACTTGCTCTCTTTACTAAACATGAGTTAGAGGTTTTTGAATAATTTCCTTTAACCCATTTTGTCCCTGGTTATACATAGTACGATGCAAATTATGATCGTACAGAATTACACATCATTTTCTGCTGAACACAATAAGAATATAAAAAATATTTCCAAACAGTTTTCATGTTGTTCTAACCACCTGTATATATATATATAGATTATATATATATATATATATATATATATATATATATATATATATATATATATATATATATATATATATATATATATATATATATATATATATATATGTGTGTGTGTGATTGATTTCCATACTGTTCCAGCTGTCTAAATTTTTTAATGTTCCTTTAAATTATTATTTATAGGTATACGATATAAATATATTACGATTATTTATAGGTATATACGATATAAATTTAACTGCCTACAGTCCTCAGGAGAATATTTATTACAACTGCGTCCAAACAAGCAAAGAAAAGTCTCAATGGTAAATTGTAAAAACTAAAATAAATTCAACTGAGATAAAATAATAATGCTTGGTTCATATATGGTAAAAGTGCATTAAATGAAATGAAGGGGAAAATTCATAAAAAGTATAATTAAACATGTAACGAAAGGTTTCCTTGAGTTTTTATGCTTTTATTTGTTTCATCTTTTCAACCATGTATTAACTTACTATAACTTGACATCTTTAATGCGAAATTCTTTTGGTCTAATACTTTTTTTAAAAATTTAAAATCAATTTATGATTATGTTATTTTTAAAAGTTACTTTTCTGATTTAGAGAATATTTCCAATGCATAGACATAGTCTTTATTTTTAAACATTTTTACAACTCATATCTCTGATTAATGTAGCTCTTGACAGAGTTAACACTCATGGCATAATATTTACAATGAACGTTTTTAATAAAAATGCTACTATCCTAAGTGTACTTCTCCTTAAAATATTTTAACAAAGTAGAAAAAATATTCCATTCAAAGCAAATATTTGTCAAGGATAAGAAGTACTGCATATGGTTTATTAGCAAAAAACTTAATTTGAAAGCGATAAAAATAAACAATTCTTTGATATCAGAATACCTTGCATATATCTCAAACTAAATTATTTTGGAAATATCTCAAACTGCCTAAGCAGAATATATTAGTAATGAAAACTTAATGCGAATTCATAATTTAATAACATTTTATATTTTTTATTTATTTTTTAAAAACAATTTATGATTTAATTCACACACAGAACTATTTTTAAATTTGCTTAATTAGACTATAAAATTCCCAAATATCCTATGAATAAATCTAAAGGTAATTCTAATAATTTATGTAAATAATTTCGTTATGTTAATGGTGGGAAAAAATTAATTGAAAAGTTGAAATTTAAATTTTCAAAAATCAACCCTGTGTGTGTGTGCTATTAAAAGAAAAAAAAAAGTCTTCCCAGAGACTTTTTTTCATAAAATTTCTCTGTAAATACCTGTCCAATGAGACCAAGTGCATGAAATGTGACTGAAGACCAAAAACCAAGACAGACCAAATCAAAATTTACAAAATAACCGTATCAAAAATCATTGAATCAAAATTAGTTTAACAATTCTTTACTTACTTTTATATAGTTTTCGAAATATGTTGATTTAATGTACTGAATAAATTTAACATATTTCCTTTCAAAGTAAATTGTAAATACAATTTTCTGACTGGAAATAACTGATAAGTTATGAATTTAAACTTGCTTTTGTGCAAGGGATAGCGACTGCTTGCAAAAAACTACATAAAAAATATTCAGAAATTTTGAATACTTACAACAAAAATACAATTGTTTTCAATACATTAAAAAAAAAAAAACTTTATGCTATGCCATGAAATATAATCGTTGAAAGAATATTTCAAAGATTCTTGAAATATTGAGAAAAAGTACCTTAAAAATAAATTCAAAAAATTACTTTTTTCAATTGTATGTGTATGTATCTATAGCTATATATATATATATATATATATATATATATATATATATATATATATAAATAATAGTAAAATTAATTTATCTAGCTCCTTTTCTTACAAAATTGAAAATTTTGTTTTCTCTGATTGCTTAAAAAAGTAAATTATATTGTTAAAATACTCTTCTATTATTAAAATTTAAATCCAATGTATATTAACACAAATTTACTTTCTACTAGTTTTTTCCACATTTCTATATCTTAGAAACGATAATGCAATTTATCAATTTCTGCTACATTCTTTAAAATACATACAGAGAAATTATATCTCTTATTTAACATGTGCTTTCATTTGTCTGTTAAGTTTCTAATGTGGGATCATGATACCACACTTTTTTTTATTTTCTTTGAACAATTTCACTTCATTCCAGAAATATTTATTGAATTATATTAGTCAATAAATACTTAATGAATTTTATATTATTAAGTAATTTTTTAAATGTTTAAACAATGTTTAATTTTATTCCATGTTTAAATAATTTTAAAATAAATTTAATTTTATTCCATGTTTAAATAATTTTAATTTCTCTATGAAATATATCCTTAACAGCGCGAGTCTTGGGGAAAAAAGGAAAACAAAACTTTAAGCATATGTTGTGAATATTTCGAAATAAAATGAATGTACATTATCATCATACAACTACTGTTTATCAAACGGACTACATATCCATAGTTAAATTACGTCTTTCAGTGTACATATGTAAAATAAATAAGCATTATATCATGACAAACATGAAACAAATTAAAACAAGCATTAAACGAAAATTATAAGCAAACACTACAACAGTTTATAACTCCAAAAACGGTGAAATTCATCTACCACATTTAGAAAATAAATAAATAAATTCACAAAAAAAAAAAAAAAAAAAAAAAAAAAAAAAAAAAAAACGCATGGTAAAGGACCGCACAAAACAGGTTTAATTGAAATTAAAAAAAATCACGCAAATCAAGCTTTTTATTTTTAAAATTCAAAGAACTTTTCTTTAATAAAATGCTGGTTTAAAAAAATGAAATTAAAATTAATTTAATGATCAAAGTTTTAGTTTGAAATTATCTGGGGTTAACATTGCATTGTTTTAGTGTAAACTTTTTCAAAGTCACCGCAAACAGTTTTGTGGGAAAAAATAATTGAAAAATAGTAATTAAAAATCACAAATTAAGGTCACTCTTAAAAAAAAAAAGCCAAGGACTTTTCATATACAAAATACTCACTCTAAGAAATTTGGATTAAAAAATAATGAACTAAATATCTCGATTGATATTTTCGGCATTAATCTAACATATCGTTCTATTCTAGTATAAATCTATATTTTCTGAAAACCCTTTCAGTAATAATTCTTAAATAGATTCATTCATAGCTCGCAAAAGTATCGGTATTTGTAATCTTGAATTACACAAAATCCGGACAAACAGCAACCCTAGAGGAGAGTTGATTCTTGACGCTAGTTAATGCCAGAATCGGCGATATTTCATCCTAAATAGCAGCCTCACACGCTCAGCACGAAAACTCACTGCCTTCAACTCGACTATTTCTCCACTTGTCATAAAACGGAGAAACGTGGGATTTTTGGCGGCGGGAAAAAGAGCGAAGACTTACCTTTTACCTGTTTTCTCGAGATTTTTTTTTCATTTTTTTTTTTTTTATAATATTCTCTTTTCTCCTTTTATCTTCTCTGGAAGAGAGGAGAAGCGGGCGATGCGAGAGATGGGGGCGTGGCTGAGTAGCGTGTAAAGCACTTAAAGAAGATCCGATGCGTAATTGGGTGGTTAAAAGCGGATTGAGAGTGGGCGGTACTCCGGGCACGATTGCATCCACTTGCGAGCACGCTATGGGGGCTCAGCACGAAGGTGCCGCGGGGCGCCCTGTTTCGGAATTCATTTTTTGAAGTACTTTCTTTTGTTTTCTGTTCATTATTGTTTCTTTTATTTTTTTCTTCCAGAGAAAATAAAAGATATTTCCTCGCATGTTTCGTGTTTTCAGAGGTGTTATTATTTTGGTTATACTTTAATAGTTAAAAGTAAGCATTATCCAAAAATAGTTTTCACACAATTGCTTGCTGTGTAGGTGGACAATTAGACTGGGAAATTAGGAATCTCCCACTAAATCTTTGATATAAAAAAGTTATTTTTTTTATCAAAACATTAATAAAAGAAATATTGTATTATTTTGCGTTTACAAATTCAATTATGAATATGAAAGAAAAGTTGGTTCATAATTCAAAAGTATAAAGAATCCATTTGCTTATAATTATCAAAGGGAATATTTTTTTAAAAATTAAGTCAAATTATTTAGTTGTATGTATTAGATTTTAAAGTTATTGTTAATGAGAAAAAATTTATATTTTGTGATTTCTTAATGTATTTAATTCAAAAGTTATAACTCAAAAGGAATTGAATATTCGTAACTCATAAGCATATCTCTCGCACTAATATCTGATATTAACGACTTGAATTTCACTTTTTTTGCGGATAGTCTAAAATTGAGATTTTCTATCTTGTTCACCTTATGGACCTTATAAATTTTTTTCCTTGCTGAACCCTGCTCACATTGTTTATATTTTCAGAGAAAAAGCTTATTCTGTTAGAGGCGTTAACAATACTAACAACAGCCTATAAAAGGATATAGCATTTTTTTTATGGTATCGTAAACATGCAATTGAAACTCTGGATCGTCTTGTGATTAATTTTTATTTACAAAGCGATTTTTTGTTTTTATTTGAAACATTTTTTAATTTAAATTTTTTTATTATATTCAACTTTATTTTTTATATTCTCTCTTAGGCACTAATTATAACTTTAAAATCGTTAGTATATCATAGTAATGTTATAAACCCATTATAGCTGCCATGCTTCCCACTGTTACACTCCCATTTGGGGATTTGCTGTGTATATGTAAGCCAAAAATATGAATGTTACGCTTGATATAATTTAGTTTTATTCTATATATGCATATCAATAAGTATTGTGGGTTGGTGAAAATGAGTATACTATGCTTTGTTTCTGTATAGCAGGCGAACAAATTTGAAATTCGTCTCTAAGTTTAAAGGAACAGAATTATCATATTTAAAATATATTTTTTTGGTTTGAATTTTATATTATAATGAAATACCGTAGAGATAAATATGTAATTTATAGAGATTAGAGTACAGATCTGCTACTTACGCAGATTTTTGTCTTTTATTGAAAGGGTTTTATTGATCATTTTATAACAATACCTATTTGCGGATTGTGTGATTGATGGCATGTTCTTTTCTTTTTTAGGGAGATTGTTTTTATTTCTTGAGAGATAGATACTACGGAGTTTCTTACGTTTGCTGAATTTACAGACGCCGTAAATGACCCCAATTTCTTTGAAAGAGGACAACGGCTGTTCTACTGTTGATGATGTTTAATTCTATCCCAATAAAGTCGATATTGTTTCAAATATCGATAACATCGACGAGATTGCATTGGAAGACATCAATCACAGAAGTGTTCCCGGCAGACTAGAAGTTCATTCAAGTGTTCTGAATATAACTTCTGATAAGCACAGACCCTAATAGCATCAATGTAACTAGAACTGTGCAGAAACGAAAACGTATGAAAGAAGGAAGATTCGAAAATATAAAATATTTACCAGGCAAAACAAAATTTGAATATAACTATACTGCTACACAACTTTTGTGCGTATATATATATATATATATATATATATATATATATATATATATATATATATATATATTTCCAACCAAAAATTACAAAAAAAAAGTCAGTTAATGGATTAATGTGTTAAAAGCATTATTGTAAATTAATTAGTAATTTTATGCATGACACTATATTATGAATGGATACCTTAGATTTATTATACGTCTTCATGATTTTATGTATTATGAAACAAAAACCATACAAGAAAGTTTATTATAGGCCAAACATTTCATAATATATGACTACTATTATAGCAAAAGAAAACTCTTTTTGAAACCCATCTGAAGAAACATTAAAGTTAAATATATTCTGGGAGTAATTTATTAAAAACTGAATTCGTATATTTTGAAAAGCTTTTACATAGCAGGACCAAATGTTAATCAAAAAACCATATTTACAGATTAAGAATATATAGATCATTTAGAAACCTTTATTTTAAAAACTAGTGCATTTATTTATGCAAAGAACATATATTATTTTCAATTATTGACTAGTACAAAGGAATACAGTGTTACTCCAAGACAAGAATATTGCATTATGGGATTCATCTGAACCATGACAGTTGCCATTAAAGGACAGAAAATAAACAGTGGTAATTTGCCCAGTAGGAATAGACAGAAACCATCAAAGGGGTGGGTAGGTTGGGATGAATCAGAAAAGAGCGCTCTCTATAAAAGATCACCCCGTCCGGCAGGGGTAGGGGAGTCGGCCTAATTGTCTTTAGAAAACCCGCTGAAAACTCCGCAAATTTATCACACCTCACAATTACGAATTAGCAGAAGAGAGGACAAATTCGACATTAACACCGGAGAAACTCTCAATAAAAACCATCCCGAGTCCACCCCCTCGCTGCGTTTGCGTGATTGAGGGGTCTGCTGCTTTCCCTCCCACACACTTCTTCCCTCGACTACTGAAAAACAGCACGTGCCTGTGTTCACACGCCGATTTCCTGTGCTGCTCTCGCACCTTTGCTGTCCTCACCCTTTTACCAATTACCACTGCTCGCGTGGAACGCGAATGGATGTTTAAAGAGGTTTTAATCGGACTTTATGACCTGGTTTCAATACTGTTCATCCAAAGGATGGAGAACGTTGATTAATGATTAAAGTCTGACATTTGGCGATGATGCTTCCATCCCTTACCCTATTCTTTTAAGGGGAACCAAAAACAGGAGATTATTTTTATACTCCTTGTTTCTTCCACATTTTCATCTTACTAAATAATCAATTAATTAGGAATGCTTGATATTGAATAAAAACACAAAAATACAATGAAAAGAAACGGTTCGTATCAA